>WEKY01004975.1:50471-67296 GCA_013390045.1 Picathartes gymnocephalus
GAAAAAGGCTGAAGCAGCTAATACATTTTTTTTAAAAACAACTGGTCTCAGCAGGTGTAATTAAACACCCAGTTTGTCACCTCAGTAGGCAGCAATTCTACTCTTGTTCTAATACCTTATTGCACTGTCTGGCCGCACTTGGTTAACATGTGATCTGAACATTATTGGTGGTGAAGTTCTTAAGTTGATCTTTGGATTGCTAAATTCATGCATTGTTTATATGAATATAAGCAATGCTGTGTTACACATAGGCTTATAGTTCTAGTCTTCTCTTAATTCAGAGAAATAACTGCTTTGTCTTCTATCTACTTTTACTGAAAAACTTAGCTTTGGAACATAGGATTTTTCTTTCCTTTTTTGGCAGTTGAGGTTTTTGCAAGAATAGTAAATTCTGTGATCAGAGAAGAAATTCTGAAGTCTTTTTTAAAATGTGAGGTTTTAATTGCTCCTTATTAAGAAGGTTGAATTTCCCTACTAGCTAGGAGGAATTAGAAGAAGTGACATTTTGCTGAAATCTCTTATTTGCAATGCTAAACTTTTTAATTCTCTGAATATCAGATCTGATTTGTTTGTACAATCTTTTAGAAAATTATCAGAATAGTGTTGCGAATAGTAGCCCTAGAAGGTTAACAGATGTTAAGACATCTTTGCAGCCTAGAAATGTACATCCCAGGATAGTAAAGTATTGGATATCTCAAAAACCATGCTTGGGCTATTGCATATACAAATCGTGTTATGATTTCCGGTATCAAAGTAGGTGCAATGTGGTTGATCAATGGTCAATCAGGGGTTGCTTGGAACACCTCAGGTAGTGGGTGAACTGATAATGGGGAAAATTTTGTCTCAGATTTAGGCTGTTTTGAGCCTGCAGGAACTCTGGCAAGGACAGTAGGGTTACTCTATGTTTATGTCCAAACAGATGGTTATCCAGTTAGCTCAGCAGAAGAAAGACTAGAAACCAGTGAACTGAAAGATGTTTGTCTTTATCAAGGATGTTGATATTCATGGTTAAATACATATAAAATATGAGTGAATATAGAAAAAAAGAATGATAGGAACAGCCTGTTTTTTCTAGCCATCTGGATGTTAGAATTAGCATAATGGTGAGATGGGTGTTTTGCATCTGTGTTGGACATTGCTTGTGAAAGCACTGAGCATAAACTCTGCACACCCAAGCAACTTTTGCAACTTAAATTGTGGGATGTTTTCTATCAGGAAATGTCACTGCACACTGCCTGCTTGAGGTCAGTGAGTTAAATACTGGCGTTGGATTCTAACAGGGCTGGATAATTTAATAACCAATAACAACGTTAGCAGTTATGCATGCAAAGATGAAGGTTATCACGCTTTACTCTGTAAGCTGATTGCAGTGGGACCTGTGGGGCCTCTTCCCTTCTCTGCTCGCTTTAGAGCAGCACAAGAGCTGCTCTCTGAGAGTCAAATCACCTTTGTAAAAAGAGAAACTGTAGACTTAAAAGTTCAGTGATCTGAGCTTATACAGTGAATGTTGCATCACTGTCTGTTCCAATGAGATACTTGATATGCAGAGGTTTTACAAGAGGATTGGAGCAGCACCTCCAATGGAGAGATAAAGTGCTCTGCCTGACTATTGCCCAAAACCTTATTTTGGGTAAAGGAACAGCAGCAACTTCTTATAAGTGCGAGGATTTAAAAGTGGATTAAGAACTCTTAATCTCCATGCCAGTACAGATGGATACCTCGATAGAGGGAATCTGGTAAGCTTTTGGGAAAAGATGTGCAGAACTGCCATACTGTGAGACTATTACAGGAAGCTAATCAGAGCTGAACAGCTTTAATCTATTTGTTTACTGCTGAAAAAGTACACACAGGGAAACAGAATAAAAATTGAATTTAAAAGTAAAATTTTTCTTGTTTGTTGATTTGTCATACTTTTAAAATGGAATTTGCAGTCGATTACTGATGTGAGAGGAGTCAGGGTACATGCACCTGACAGTCAGTTTGGGAGAAAAAAACCATTCTGCTTCTTAGTATCTGCTTATTCAGGACTTACTGCAGTTTTTAATCATGTTCTCTGTTGATCTGGACTTTATGAAAGAATATTGAGCAGAAGGTACCATGTTCTTTGGAGATTAATTGATGCTAAAATACACTGATCCAGCAGCTGAGTATGTGCTGAAATGTATTATACTCTTATAACCAGTCTTGGTATATGGAAGATTTTGTTATAGTTAAATTTTTAATGCTTAGCAGGGAGGTGTTGGTCTAAAATATGTTACAGTGTCACTCAAAATGTTTATTCTCATACTCTGTTTCTCTCTTTAAGTTGCATTGTTACTATTTTCCCCTCCTGTTTTGCTGGAAGTCTATTTCCTTCTTTGCATTTCCTTTTTTCTTCCACATTTCCTTATTTAACAGGGTGGTGATAGAGTATTGGAAGTGTTGAGTTATTGCTTACTGTCTACTGACCTTGCAGTAAACTGAAATATGGGCTTTTTACTAAAGCAAATGAAAACAATAATCAAAAAAACCCAACTAAATTCTGTCTCAAGCCATTTAGAGTTGAACTTTATCCCTCATTACATATTTAACTGGAAAACTGGAACCTGCCTAGACTGAGATGCTTTATTGGAGATAATACCCTGACATGTGTGGTCTATTGCTCTCCAGCACATCTGTCTTCATCATTTGGTGCATTGGGGCTACAGGCCCACCTGACATTACTCTCTGTCCTGATCAACAGATACTTCAAGGAGACTTGGTGTGTGAATAAGATAAGCTTTAATGCTGTGCACATTTAAAAGATAAGTGGGGGAAAAAAAAAAAACAAACATGCATTGGTTTTGTGTTTCATTTTACAGAAGACTAGTTAGAGGATTGCAGAGTAACTTAGGGTCCCCCCTTTCCACCCTTTTTTGATCTTGTATTCACAAAAAAAAAAGAGCTGGGGATGTGCAGATGTCTTCAGCTTGCCAGTAACAGGGATTCCCTCCCCCCTTCTCGACCTTAAGCTGCAGAGCTAAAAACAATCTCCTCATCTAATTGAGTATCTAACTCCTTTTTCGTGCTGGCAGTTACTGTAATTCTCATGTTCTGAAATTGGTCTAGTGGTCCGTTATGGGACACAGTAAATGACTTCTTATATAGCTGTGGTTGATCTCTCAGCATATAGTTTGTCTGGTGCCAATGGGAAATGTCAGGAACAATGCACTGAAATCAGCATTTCAGCAAGGATTTTTACCTAAGTCTTTGAAATTGCAGAGGCCTTTTAAATCTGATTGCTTAGATTAGAGGCATAGGAGACAGAAGGAAAGCTTGGTTTTGAGTGTGATTGCCTTGCTACACACCAGTCCTCTGATACTATAAATATTTGCACTTTTATTCTCTTTAATTAGTGAGAACTAGTTAGAAAAACTGCTTTAAAAATTGAAAAGCCTTTCATGCTCCTTTTGCCTCCTCACGAAGGGAGAAACTGATTTATCCAGGAATAGTGAAGTTACTCTAACAAAAGTATAGCATAGCTTTGGCATGAGCAAAAGACAGGGGTTTTTATGTATTTATGAAGATGTAACTTCTAAGGGTGCATCTTTTGCTATAGCAGCTGTGGTATTAATGCTGGAAAAATACTAAGTAGATTCTGTTAATTATTGCAGCGGGTGGTGGCATTCTCTTTGTTTATGCCAAATCTTCTTCGATAAAGAAGAATAAGTCCAGTGTCTTAGGTGGAGACTTGTCTAGGAGAAGCCTATCAGCAGTTTATTTAGAATTTGGTGAGGATGGTTACTAAGCTTCCTATGCAAATTTTCCCTTGGAAATTATATTGATGGCACATGGGCTAAAGGGTTCTCTTCTCATTTAACCTGACCAGAGGTTACAATGCAGGCATGATTACCTCACTTGGAAGCAGCCTAGTTTTTGAACAGTAAAAACTGTAATGCTATTGAAGTTCATTGCTAGGAAGAAAGATTGTCTGCCTTGTAGTGCTTCATATGCGACATGAATTTAGTGTACAGGAATTACCACTTGTAAAGAAACAAACTGGCTTCTAGAAATGAGTACAGCTGGTAAAAATTACTTCAATAGTTAGATTAGAGTCAACATGCATGACTGTCATACTCACAGTATGAATATGGGTTTGAAAAATCTTGGTTAGCTTGTGCTTCAGGTAAACTAAAAATAAGACACTAATCTCTATCCTTTCCTTTTCCTCCTAAAGTGTCTGCTGTTATGTTTTTCTTTAAAATAAATTAAAAAAAAATCTAGTGAAATTGTTGCTTGAAAATTGTGACGTTCATTGTGTGTCATTTACACAGAAACAGCCCTGAAATGGAAACCTTACAGTTTTCTACCAAGGAATTCTATTTCCTTGTATTTGTAAAATTGTTAGTTAAAATGTTTTGGCAGCAGGAATGTTTCATTTTAAAAACCTTACTGGAAATACTTTCTGTGGGCAAGAATTCCAGACTTTTATGCAATGGACTGTATTTTGTTACATTTTTGCAAATTGGATTTTTTTTTTTTTTTTTTATTTGAGTGTGTTTTAATTTTTCCTATTGATTAAGAACAGATGGTTAGCTTAATGCCAACTAAGCTTAGTATGGCCAAACAGGTTAATTTTCTGTGTTTAATCCTCTAATATGCGTCAGGAAGACTTCGGAGTATTTCCTACTACCCTCAAAATATAGTGGGACATATTGGTAGGATTTCTAAGATAATCTCTGCATAGCATTCCATTGCAGATAAAAAATAATTTGACATTAGTTGTGCAGCCTCCTGGAAGTGATGTTTTTTCAGAACCCTTCCTAATCTCTCCTATCAGTAAATACCGGCTCTGAGCTTGCACCTCTGTGGGACTATGGTGATTTATGAAAAGTACAGTGTTACCACAGTGAGCTTGCTGGTGGTGTTTCAGCTTTACTGAACAAAAATCAAGTGACTTCAGGCAAAGTTTGTGGAGAAGAGGAGGCTTCTTGTCATCTCTGCTGCATGTTTGGGTTGGTGTGAAGTGAGGAACAGGTGAGAATGGCATTTCTGCTAAAATTACTGGTGAGAGATGAGTGTGCATGGTGTAACACTTACCCTGGGTTACCTGCTTGGAGAAGGAGGCAGGGTTTTATGTGACAGCTGCTGTCTTGCCTTATAAGACAGCGAGTGAACTGGTCCTTGGAGTTATTGCAGTGTTACAGAGCAGAGTTGTGTCCCTGTGCAATTGCCACAGGTCCCTTTGCAACATGGGTTGGTTTCTTCTTCAGGGAAAGTGAGATGTGATGCAGGGATTTATGTTTTCAAGATGTGTCTTCAGCTTTGTGAATCAAGCAGTAAGTAGTCATATTTCAGAATGTGTTTTGATTTTCAAGATGTGCTTTTTTGAGGGGAAGAAGCATCTGCATCATGTAACTTCAGCCAGATAACTCAGATTGTTACATTAGAAGTCTGTTTTTCCTCTGTGGTCAGTGGAGACTGAGAGGCTTCTCTGTAAAGCAGCAACACAGAACATCTAAATTGGATTACGTCCTTGATTTGTTCCCTTATGGAGCCCACTGTTCTTCACAGAGGAAGCTTAGAGAAGCTAAAGTCATTATATGCTCTCTCATGTCAGGTGTGGTGGAACTCCTCTACCCGACTTCATTAATAATGTATATTTGCATTACATGGTGGGAAACCACCTGAAATTTGGTATCATTCCTTTACATTTTAGACATACTTTTCCATAAAATATTGATGATAATGAACAAATACCGCAATTAATATAAAATGATACTTTGAAAATGATAGTGTATTTATAGTGTCTTAGAAAGTAACAAACTCCAGATGCTTTCAAACATCTCATTCAAGAGGAGATAATAAAGTATTGTGATACATGCTTAGAAATATTTATTACAACAAGGGGGGACAAAAAGAACTTGGTTGTATTGAATGTGTGATTTTATCTCTGCAAAAATAGTCTTAATGCTGTCTGGGCTATGTGCATTGAGTAAAACTTCTCTAGTGTGTGGTACAAGTGTTTGGTATTATCTGACTTGCTAATGCATTAAAATGGTAACAATTACAGTGTACAGAAGAAATGCTTTTGGATCTCCATCACTGACTTGCAGAATAGGCACACAGTTGCAGGAATAGTTGTGAGCAGTCAAGCTTTCTCTATGGCTGACAGTCAAGCAGAATTTTTAGTAGCTTGGGAGAGCTGCATAAGATCACTTTGTGTACTTGAAGTTAATCATTGGCAAAGTGCTTCATTGGATCAGGGTCAGCAGTTCACTTCCTCAAGGGATCCCATCTCTACTTACCATAATCTGTTTTTCTAACTTTGTGTAATTTTCAATTCAAGGGGGAGGTGCTTGGTTGTTTGGTTTGGTTTTTATGTTGTGGTGTTTTTGTTGTTGTTGTTTTTTTTTTTTTTTTTTTTTTTTTTTTTTTTTTTTTTTTTTTTTTTTTTTTGTTTGTTTTTGTTTATTTTCAAAAAGAAAAATCTGAGATAAGTTATAAGCAAATGCTTGGCAATGAGGTGACTTCTCTCAAGTCTTTGTTCCTTGAAGTACAAGCAGCAAGTTCCTAGTCCTAGGGACTTGCAGCCTGATAGGAGGCCATGGGAACCAGGGAGGCAGTGTTCAGTTGGCCAGGCCTGGGAAAGGAGCCCAAAGGTGACTGCAGTGAGATCACAAAGCTCAATTTATGAATATATGCTTCTTGATTCAGTTCCTTTGGTGTAAAAAATGAGTTTCTCACTCAGCCGAAATAAAACATACTGAAATGTGAAAATATATTCTTGGAGCTTCTTGCTTCAGTGATTTTCATATGAAATAAGAAATGTTAAAAACTAGTCCCAAGTTGACAGTGTTTATACTATCTGTTGTTCCTATCTCTTGCAGTAGGATATTCTTAGTGCTCTTAATCAAACAGGGTGTTTTCATACAAAAGAAATGTGCCATGGAGAGCAGCAGAATGGCCAAAGACACTTTGGCTGACATTAGAGAACAGTATTAAATGAGAAAATGTTTAGAATCATGTTGTTGGTTTGAAATATGTATACGTATTGCTTTATAATCCCATAATAAAAGTAAAATCAAACATATAAATCTGAGAGTGGTACATTCAGTTGTCAAATCTGGCCTGTCAGAAAGGATATAAACCAGAAAAATATTTTAATGAACTATAACTCTTTCCTGGGAATATTTGGGTTTGTAGTAAAGATAAACGTAAATAAAATAGTCTTAGAATAATTTATATGATGCTAAGCTAGTGAGTGCAGTGGACTTGCAAGGCTTCATCCCTTTGGAGAATAATATATATACATATCTAGAAATAAAAATTCAGTGTTTCAGTGACTGAATTTAAGAGCTGTTCCATTGTCAGAAGCACAGATCTTCAGATTTAGGGAATTCAAAACCAGAAAGCTACTGTCTGACTTAGAAGATTGTCTTAATTACAGACTGCACAGGCTTTGGCATTATTCTTTGTATCCTTCCAGTCTATGATAACACCAAAAACATGAGGTGCATGACCCTGGAAAACGGCCTGAGAGCTCACAGTGCAGCATGGCAGTGGCTTGCAGCATCCTCAGAGATGATGGGAGAGCGCTGCAGTGGGAGTGGGGCTTTACCTGGCCCTCAGTGCCCAGCGAGGCAGCAACGCCCCTGCGAGCTCAGCACAGCCTTTGCTTGGATCCATTTAGGGTGCAGCTCCAGCTGCTGTGTCTTCTGTGCGTTGCTTCCCACTCAGTCATAGCAGCGTCTGTTAAATTTGTTAAAAGGTCACAAAACCATCTTGTTTTTTTTTCTTTTTAAATGACTCGATAACATAGTCTGCTACATTGAAACATGAAACGGGGTATAGGTATGGGTTGCAGCGGTATCTTTTTGATGGAATCTGTTTTTTGTTTTTTTTTTTTTTTTTTTTTTAGAAGTTTTCTGGATATTTTCATCTGTTACTTGAATATAAATTACTTTAGGTTTAAATGAAAAATTATTCTTTTAATAGAAATGAAGGCAGGCTAGCCGTCATCTCTTCAGATTTAAGACACTGGTATTCTCTTGGGAACAGTTATTTTCTGCAAATAACTACATTTTGACTTCAAAACTCATTACTTTGAGAATGTTGAAGTGGAAAATTTTATCCCACATGTGAAATATTCTTTCCTGTTCATTATTTGCAAACCTAGTCAGTCCATATAAGATTCAGTTGTATAGAGTGCTTCCTATTTTATGCCAATCTCTGAAGGCAGGACAGGGGAGGACAGGGCTAATTACAGTCTGTCACGCTTAGTCATCCACATACACTTCTGTTTTCAAGGGTAAAAATCAAACTGGTCAATGTGCATCTCACTGCAACCAATAAAGATGTATTTTCTTGGAAATATTAAATATGTGCCAGAAATACCTGGGACATTTAAAAAAAAATCACAAGCAATGAATTGCAAAATCATTCAAGTTTGTCTCTGATTTTGTCTGTGGCAACTCCAGAAGCAAGAAGCATGGTCTGGCAGGGAGGATGAAAAGACTACAAGCTTTTTTATTGCTTTTAATTTGAAGATGGGAGAGTTTTGAGAAGCTGGTGTCTTTTTTCAAGTGAGCCATTTTTTTTTTTTTAAGTGAGAGCATCACAATTTATAAGAAAGCATAATATTTTTGTTGTATTATAGATTAGCTGCCAATAAGATTTTGGAATGCCTGGTTGACTGTTACTATGCACTGCTACAAATATTGCTTGCCTATGAAGTTGATGATTAGCAGAATTAATAACGTCTAATAGGGTGATCATATCCTGGTGCTGTGTCTTGAGTTTAACACATCTTTATAAGTTGTTAACAAGTGTTTGCTGTCTTATGGAAGTTTTTTAATCCTTTTCTCCTCTGTGTAAATATGCTATGTAAAGCCTCTGGAACTGTACCACAGAGAGACAGGCAGTGAGGTGAGTCTAATCACTACAAGCATATTCTCTATGCAATGCAGGACCAGACCTTCCCAGAGCAATAGCTAGATTCTGATAAAGCCTGAATTATACTCAGTGTGGATATTTGTACCCTGAGGGCATCTGTCGCCTGCTTGAAGTGGCATATCAGATCACATCTGTGAGCATATGTAGCCACTGTTGAGATTGAGAGAATTTAAAATGGAATTGAAAGTCACGTGTAATCCCCTTACTGGAATTATTTCTGAGTTACTTTTCTCATATTCATTTAGTTTAAAGCTGTGTCTATTAAATTAAGTTGCCTTTTCTTCAGATGCCTTTTCTCAGCTTCTCAAGAAAATGAGTGAAAACCAAATGTCACGTTGTGACCTTCTAGATTTCTGTTTAGTGCTCCCAATCAATCACAAAGATGTATATGTTATATCAAATCCATATTTAACATGCAGTCTGAACACAGTGATGTGATGGTGAAATGGTGCAGAATCAATAAAAATTAGCTCCAGGCCTTGCTGTTTAGCTGCATTGTATTTCAGCACTCCAGGGAGAGAAAGCTCAGGTCCTACCTTTGAAAGGAGAGGCACTGCTAGCGTGGGAGCTGTTAAAACATTCCTCCTGCAGAGCCCAGCTTGTGTTAAATATTCTGTTCATTCCCTGTAAGTCCAAACCCATTCCTTTGCAGGGTTCTTTCCCCCTCAAGAAGCGTTTTCATCAAGTGATGTCAGGTCTGTTTGGTACAACACAGTGAGGTGTGGGGGTTGATCGAGTGTAGCTCATGACACAAATTTTATAGCCAGTTGCTGGGAGCACCAGGCTTCTCAAACATCAGAATAGTATTCTTACTTCACTGAAATTTCTTGACACAATTGAAAGGTGTTTGTTTGAAAGCAGGATCCTCCAATTCCTGCAATTCTTTGGTGGGGTTAAACTGACTCTGTTTCCAGCTTCACAAAAAATGCCATTGTGACAGGCACTACAGTCATGGGGCTACTAAGCCTCTCTGAGAAAGAAGGTGAATGTTAAAATTAAAGGCACTGTCACAGTAGATGCAGCTTTGCTATACCAAGAGAAAGTCTCAGAGGTGAAGTATTGTTCATTTGCTATTTAAAACGCTAATTTTAAATGATACATATTTCAGAGGAATTCTTGGGCCTTGTTTCAGTATTCTGATGCCTGGTGCATTCCTGCCTTCCTTGTTCAGAGGGAAATAGCTTCAAGTGTAATAAATGTGTCTTCTTACAGCTAGGAAAAGGAACTTGTAAGTAGGATTGAACATGCAGAAAAAAATTACAAGAATCTTACCTTTTAATGCAAACCTTGCATAGATTGAGAGTAAAAAAAGGAAAAGAAAGACATGGCAAAAAGAAATGCATTTAAGAGATGGTCATAGGACTTGGAATTGGTCTTGTTTTGGTTCTGTTGTTCTCATTTATTGAACATAGTCTGAAGAAAGTATTCAAACCAGTAAGTGTAAATATATACAGTAAATAAACTGATGATCATTAGAGGTTCAGTAAAATTGTAGAGAAGTTCTATTAGAACAGTAGCAATAGAACAGGAAGAGAAAGATGTATCCTCAGGATATTTTCCTGCAATTTTGGAGCCTTTTTTTGCCTTATTTCTCACAATGTGATAAAAGTTTCCAGAAATCTGTTTGACCCAGATCTTTCTTGTGCCATCTTCCTGCCATCCTGAGTACCAGCCAAGGGAAGCTGAAGCTCTGATGAGTAGATTTTTTTTCCCTTAAATAGCCCTCAAGAAAATAGCCTTCATTTGTGCTTTAGACCTAGAGCCAGCACATAAATCATCAAATGCATCTCTTGCCAAAATGCAGTGGAAGGTTGAGAAGAGGGAGTTGTATTTTAGAACATATGTAAGAAAACGTTGCTTTTCTTGGTGGCGCCTCTTTTTCTCTAGAGAGCTGATTTTCCTGGAGCGCAAAAGTGATTGTTTTGGAAAATTCACAGGTATCATGAAATAAACCAGTTTCTTTATCTGTTTTGACTAGTGGAAATTGCCGTTTCAAGATATGAAAATGAATGCTATGGACAGCTTAAAATTAGAGGCTATAGAGGAATTAATTTCTGTAAAAGCTTTCCAGAAATATACTTTTTCTATGAAATTATATCAAGCATTAGACAATATATATTTCTTTCCTTCAAATCCTAGGAGTGAAACTGCTCTGGACAGTTCTACAGTCTTTTCCCATAGAGGAAGTACAAGAAATGAGGCATAAAATCAGACTTGGAAGGTGGAATTTGTCCTGTGTTCATCCCTAAAGGACAGAAGGCATGTAATAACGATCACAAAACCTCGTACAGTGCTTCTTAACACTGTGTTTAAGGGGATACATACTGTTCTCCTGAGGTAGCATGAGCAGATACTGGCCTAAATAGGAAATTATGTGAAAATTTGTGGAGTCTTCCCATTCCCCCTTTTTAGAACCAGTCAGAGTGCTATTGAGGGTGCAAGGTGGATGTAGGATAAGATTTGACAGCGACTCAGATTAGGATGCTTGGTAAGTGTGAGGCTATGCGTGTCCTAGGTTTGGCTGGTGCTGGCTGCACAGTTACTGTACCTGGAACATGATTTGTGGTGACAGGGCAGCCTTCCAATGTGCAGAGAAATTCTCTTTGCAAACCAGCACAGAATAGCTTGCAAAAGTCTCTGCTGCAGAATACATGTGAAGGAGAAGACAGGTCTTTGTGCAGCCTTACCGTTTCAGGAAGGAGATGGTGAGAGCTGTGTGAAAGCTTCCTGCAACAATTTGGAAATGTGTAAAGGTTAAAATGTTATCATTTACTCATCTCACAGGAGAGCAAATTTTAGCCATTCACTCTGAAAGGAAGGAAGGAATAATTTGTTTGAAACTCTGCGGAAATGGCAGAGTTCCCCTACACGTACACAGGTGTTTCCTGGATAGAATGTGATCTATTCATATATTAGCATAGAGTGTTGCATATCTTTGGGCATTCTCTGGGGTCAAATAGGAAAATGAGCTTTTCTTGGACTTGGAATTGGAGAAGTAATGATCACCTTTTCACCTGTAGTGTACATGGATGATTTCTAACACTAACATTATTCATTTTGTTGCAAAACCTTTCTTTGACACTGGGTTAAGATGGAGTGGGATGCTTTCTTTAAGGGTAGCAAATTAGAAGCAAAGAATATTGATGGTTAGTGCTTTTGACAAAGCCTCACTTAAGTCAACCCCTAGAGGATCAGGGTGAATAAACCATTTGAGACATGTTGCAAAATTAAACTGTGCAAAAGTATAACAAGATAGTGTACTGCCATTTCATTTTTGACTATTGGACGTTATTATGTGTTGCAGCCATGGTTAGAATTACTTAAATTCCTCAGATGTCTATGCTGCCACCAGAAGGATATTTCTGCCATTGTTTTTGTCCCGGGCCTTAGCATTCATTGTGTGGCTGTCCATTATAGCAGCATCACAATTAAGCCTGTGGAGAAATCACTCTGCTTGTGTCTGATTAGATTTCAATTGTTAAATTCTCTAATTTGGTTTATTCTGTCCTCTAACTGCACCCATCCCTGAAGGAAAGGGTGACGGTGCAGTGAGACCCAGCTGAGTGGGAGAGGAAGCCAGAGTCCTTTTGCAATGGGAAGATGGGTTGAAGTGTCTCTCAGCTATTTGTGGGGTGATTTAACAGGTCTGAAAACAAACAAAAAGCAAAATAAATGGTGTATTTTGTTTCTACTTTAAGAAAGAAAATAATTTAAAAAGACAAAAAACCCCATTTCTTTCAATGCTGAAAACAAAGATGAGATTTGTAGTGCTAGATTTGGTCTGCAATCAGTATCCTTTTACTTTCTGAATATTGCTGGGGCACACACATTTATGATGGGGAGCTATCTTAACGGAAAGCAGCATGTCCAGACAGCAGTGTGACAGCCAGGAGGAATTTCCAGCTGGTGCACCAGCTAAGTAGAGTGAATTGCTTAGGATGCAGGTTGTACCTCCTGCCACAGATGTTGTTCTGACTGCCTCTGCAATTCAGACTGGACTGCATTTCTAAGTTTGGTCTTTAATTCCCTTCCTCAGCTGGCCCTGTGTGGAGGATGATAGCAGAGGAGTGTGAGGCTCCATGGGAATTTCCTCTTTTAACACCTAAGGGCTTGTCTGACCCGTGCTTTTGTTTTAGGGCATTGTCAAGTGCATGACTGTTCTGTGCGGCCAGCGCATTGCTGACAGGTAGAATTCCCACTGCTTAGTTTGAGGATTCTTCCAGAACCCAGTCAAGTGTAAAATGTATTTAACACTTGGTAAACAAGTCTTGAGCTAGCTCTTGTACTGTTGCAGTTAATGCAGTACTTTACAAAGCACAACTCCACTGTCCATCTCTAGATCTGGTGTGTGTTCTGTATCTTTTTCTGTCCATACACATTTTGCTAATTACAGTTTAGTAGTTCAGACCTATTGCATGTTGAGATCACTCTGATTAATTTCTGGGAATATGCATTAATTTGGTGGTGATGCTTATGATTTTTTTCCATTGAAATTTCTGTCTCTTGTCTCACCCATGGACATGCTTTCAGCTACATTATGATTTGCTGTGATTAATTGATAAATGATAGTTGGAGTATCTTGTTTCAACCTTATTAGAGATTCCAAATTAAAACTCAGAAAGCATTTTCCTGAATGCATGAATGGTACAAGGGAATGAGGAAAAATAGTTTCTGAAAAACATGTAAAAGATTGCACAAATGGATAGGCAAAACTCTTAACATCATTTTTTCAGCACATGAATGATTCTTACGTTAATCACTAAAGCGAACACTAAAGTGACTCCTTTTCTAATAGATTTAAGTGATACACATAACAATATGTATTTTCTGTTCATTGATGTATGAAAAAAAAATCTTTGTTTCCAGCTTTTGTGAATATATCTAGGAAGGAGGTGATTTATGCTCCTGCTACATGCAGTTTTATTGTAACTGAAAGCTGCAGCTGCCGTGTAAATTCAGCAAACAAAATCTCTCAAGGTTAAAAGCAGTTTACATCGTTGGAAATACAGTAATTCCTGAATTGGGAGAAATCTACGTCCTGATTCTAGAGATTAGATCTCAAAATCATAACACTTTAGTCAGAAGTGGCATCTCTCTGAAGTACATTTCTGGTTGTATTCTTATGTTAGCTAATATGTGTAAGTTCATTTTGACAGGATGATGTAGCTGATGGATGTGAGGTCCACCCTGTCTCCCAGTCAGGTCTTTACATGTTCGTTTGCCTTAGGAACCTTGTAGTGGGGGTACAGTTGCACCATGATCAGTTTGAAGGCTTAGAAAATGATACAGCAGTTCTGATCTGCCAATCCGGTTCATGATTTGCTGTCAGTGCAAGGTCTGCTGGATTAGTGTAAAGGTGTATTTTGACACCACTGTGATTTAGGAAGGGTAAGAAGGTACATTGGTGTGTGTGTGTGTGTGTATATCTATATCTATATATATATGTAAACTCAAACTCTCCTGGTGCCAGACTCTTCTTCTGTTGATTTAACTCAGGTTAATGCCATAATTCATTATATGCAATTTCACGGTTACACGTACAGTAAGTGATACTTTGTACTGAGAAGTGGAAAAGAGTGAGGGTTGTTTTCTGTTTCTTTAATATGTGTACAGTACACACAGCTTTGCTAATTTCAGTATTGATCTGTGTGCATGTGTCTAATTTAAGATTACCGTTTTTGTTAGATGAGCATCTATCACTCTGCGTATTTGAGTCTGTTGACTTAAAAGAGTATAATTGCATATAAAATCATTACATGACCCTTTCCACTTAATTTTGAGATTTTTTCTTCCTTTTTAGAAAACATTCTCGCAGTAAAAAGGGAGCTTTATCCCAGCCTGTGTCACAGAAATGCTGTTTTCACTTCAATAGGACTGCATTTACTACATGTGTTTAGAATGTAATGCGTGCGTTTTTATGGAAGTTGACAGTGCATGTGTGTTGTAAAATGAGCAGTGTGCATTTTAAAGATTGGATAAGAGGATTGGTAGGTTTTAAGAATGAAGTGGATTGGTTTCTTTTACCATTGGGTGCAGCAATGCTGCTTATACTTCTTAAGGCTTCTGTGCATCGTTGTATGTCTGCCTGTTTTCATTTGTTATAGAACGTCCTTCTTTCACAAATGTGTAAGTCAAATGAAAAAATAAATCTGATGGGCTGTTTTGCAGGTAGGGCTTTCACCAAATTATTGATCTTCAGTTTCTAAATGTCTTAATCCCTGAAAGCTGTAGAAGTTGTACTGAGTCTATATGAAAAGGCTGGGGTCTGAAATTTATTTGATGTTTCGTTTGAAGGCTGAATTGTAAAATAAATGAAAAAAAATCCATTAGCTAGTCAAGGATTATTGCTTCATTATATGACAGACTGAAATAAACCAGGAAAAATTGTTTTATTAAGCCAGAAAAATGAATATTTTATTACGATTCTTGGTAATGTTTGAGTAGAAACAGAAGATTTAAGGTTCCTGGGTGTGCAGGAGAAGAGATAGTGCTGTTGATACTTTTCTTCTCTCTAAGGTGTCCTGATTTGAGTTTTGTGACATGGGTGACTCTGGGATCACTCACTTCAGTGGGACAGCTTTGATTCTTTTCTCCTACTGAGTGCATCTGTATTTGGTACAAAATGGAATTGGTTTGACAGGGGAGACTGCTGCAGAGAGTCCCCAGGGTCATTACACCCTGTCAGTGAGACACTGCCTGGAAAACAGTCCTTGGTTCACATCTCTGCTCAGAATCACACAGAGGGGGAAACTGTGGCCTTGATCTTCTCTGTCCCTGGCAGCTGGATTGGACTGTTGCTCATGGAAAGCAGCTGTAACCTTGTCAAGGGCCAGCTGGTCCTTCACCCTGTCCTAACACCTTTCTGCCTGCCTCCCTCCTTGGGCTACCTGATCAGTTAGACCTGCAGGATGACTGCATCCACCAGGGAAGATGCTGTGGGAATAGCATGAGGGAAAGGGTAGGAAACTTAACACAGACCACGGGTGAATTGTTATTGGTGTTGAAGAAGGTGGAAAATCTGTGAGGTGAGCAGTGCTTCCTGGTTTCCCTGAGAGGCAGTGGACAAGTTGCTAAAAAAGGAATTTACTTGATTTTACTTTAAAATATTACAACTTACACAAAAATGCCATTGCTGCTAGAAAAATGGTGCTCAGAAGACCACTCAGAATATGAAATTAAAGGGCACAGGAATGAAAGACTAATTGAAATGATTGGGCTGTGAGGATGTGGGCTTGTGATGCAAGGGAAGCAATGGATATATGTGGCAAGTAAACAAGGAGGAGGTGGACGACACAGAATTAGGGAGTAAGATTACACTGTTCTAATAATATTTTAATACGGTTTTAGTAATGCCTTTCATGTCCCTAAAATTGATAAAATTACTGTGCCATTTAGAAAATTAATCAAGCTTCATTTCTTTGGTCTAATCTGCACAGATGTGAAAGTGCAGGGTTCAGTTACATTATGCAAGAACCATGTAAGTACTGGGATCTGTGCACAGACAGCTGAAATGAGGCAGACTGAAGATGGCTGAGCTTCCAAAAATAAAATGAGGAAACAAAAATTCTGCCCCTGCATTTCTCTTAGCAGTAAGGCTTTTTTCCCCTCTCTCAAATGTCATAGTCTTTGTCTCTTTTAACATTGCTCACTCTCCTTTTTGTAAGCTCATTTTCAGCTACAAAACTTTTTTTCTCTTATCTTTTCTCTGATCCTCTTCTTTTTCTCAGGGTTTTTGTAGGATTCTTAGCTGTAACCTTTCTTGCTAACTCTGCTGGTTTTTTTTTCATCTGCTGACTTGTGATTGACTGTGCTTCTGATGCTTACCCTTCAATTTCTACAAACTTATCTGGCACCACCCAGAAGCACCTTTGAATCTCTGGAGCTGAAGCCTGGATGAACAATTCTTAGCCTG
>WEKY01004980.1:5727-24979 GCA_013390045.1 Picathartes gymnocephalus
AAAAAAAAATCATGCCACTGCAACTGCTGATATCCCAGAGTCCCCACTTTGGAAGTTGTGGTTATGGACTTGGCTTTATTTTGTTGGAAAATATTTAGCAATTTGAGCCATTCTTCTTAAAAAATGGTCTTAACATGATGTTTTATAGAGGACAATCTGCCCTTCATGGTTTGCTTAATGCTGGTTGTAAGTAATGGGGTGAATTTTCATGTTGGTGGACAGAATGTGATGCAGATTTGTACCTGCAACTCACATGCTTTAAATGTCTCATCTGTCTTTGAGTGTGAAAACAGGATAGTTGTGCTTAAGTGAGCATAAAATATTGCGTCTACTCTCTTCCTGGGTGGTGTTTGTGGGGAGTGGTGTACAAATGTTAGTTGGCAATGGGTTACAAATTACAGGAGAAGCTTGGAGATGATAAAACACACCAAAAAAGGGCTGTGATTGTTTGGCACATAGTAAGAGTTGGGAACTTGAGAGAAATTAATATGATGGAATCATGACATGATAGGAAATTTGACTTTTCATGGTTAGGATATCATTACAGTATAATCTGAGGAATAAAACTTTAATGGTGCTTGGAAGGCTTTGCTGGATAGACACCCTTCCCATCTGCTCATAACTCTTGGGGTCCTGTGCTGTATTGGAGCAGTCGGTTCCACCACCCTGGTACCACAGCCAGAGAAAAGTTGCCCAGCTCACCCGGCCTCTGGCTGTGAGCTGGGCACACACAGTTTCATGGAGGAGGGCATTCCAACTCTGTCCCCTCTCACCCTGCTTGTCAGTGCATTACATTTCCTGCTGCTTGGTAGGGGAAGTGGGTAAACTGCGGACGGCAAAGAAAGTTGCTCAGTCCATTGGCATGCAGTAAATAATGCACGGTCTTTAGTGGTTGCAAGCTTCAGCTATTTGTTTGGGTTTTAAGTACCTCCATTCCACTGTGAGCCTGCATTCTCTCTTACCCTTTCTTCCAGCTGCTTCATCCAAGCTATCAGCACCTCATTTTGTTTTATGGAAGATGATGTGTCTTTAGAAGGGTAAGTATTAGTCTGAGCAAGGTGGCTTCTTCGTTGAAAGCAAGAATGCTGCTTCTCCAGTGAAGTTCATTTGCCAGAGGTATCAGTGCTTGGCAGCCATTGTCTTGCAGTGTCTATCCTTCAACTGTGTAGTGTCTGTCTGCCAGAGCCTTTGGGTTATGTCAGAAACTCCCATTTGCCAATAAGCAGGATTAAAAGGCCTCTTCTGCTGTGCTGTGTTAGTTTTGAACTTGCAAACCCCAGAAATGCTGTAATTCAGAGCAAGAGATAAAACACATCATTGATGTCAGATGAGCATATTAAATTTGACATCCACTAGTGGCTTTCTGAGCTATAAAAGTCAATATCTAGAAATCACCAACTACAAGATGTGTGTACAAGAGATTACAAAGGGCTGTGTGGAACATGGTCTGCAGAGTGTTAGTATGAGGCTGCAGGACGAAGCAAGAGAGCAAGTTACCAAGTCAGTTGTACAGATAACCAGTGGCAGGGAGAAAGATGTTCACACTCAAGGGACAGCTTAATCTCCAAGTATTATGGTAATATTAAGGAAATTTAGGAAAGACAGATAGCAGCTTGGACATGCTGCAGCAGCATTAATTTACTTCTGTCCTGCTTGGATTGTTTAGTAGGTGAAAAGGGCAATCTGAATGACATTCTCCAGCAGAAGAATAAAACAGAGCCTAAGAGCAGATAGCAGCTTTGGATCTGTGAGAAGTAAATTACTTAGAACATATTTGAACCTCCTGCACTTCCATATCTCCTCCCTGTGCTGCTCTGAAGAGACACCTTGTTTTGATTTGGTTTTATGTGGTATTTTTTTCTGCAAACACATACTCAGGTTCCTGAACCTTTTTTATTTTATCTGACTGAAATAATACTGAAAAAAATCGTTCACTTATGCTTCTGCTTTTAAGATCAAACTTGTTTGCATTTTTTTGCATGCCCTGTGAACCTGTATCAACCAGCATCTTACTTGTAGGAGGGGTAGGATTAATTTTTATATTGATTTGAACCTAAACTAGAGGTTTTCAGTTGGTTTGTGAAGTATTACTAGGGATTTCAAGAAAACTAAGCCTAGCTGGCAATCAGTTTAATATATTTACTGTCTCTCTCTTCAGATTTGCCAGTATTGCATACTAAAAATTGTTGAAGCTAACTAATCTAAATCCACTGATAAATTCTCAGTTTCTAGCAATTTATAGTGTCATTAATGTCAAACACAGAGCTTACTTGATAGCCTTGCCCCAGCATATATCTGCTGTAAGAATTACTGCTGCAGGACAGAGTATATATTGCTTTCACCACATCCTCCACAACATCTGCAGTGCAAGAAGAAAAACAAACGATAAGCAGCAGATAAGAGGCAGTTCCTAAACTTTGTCAAGCTGCTGTCTTGAGCCTCAACACAAATACTCATGAAAGGACGTGGTAAATTGTAGGTTCCGAGTTCAGAAAGTTTGTTCTAGAGTAGCTATCAGCTGTATTCCAACATAACAAGTTTTCATGCCATGATAGAAGGATGGAGGACCTCTTCTCTTCCCCAACCATGTGGCAGCAGTCGTCCAGCACTGCAGAGGTAGATGAGCCTTATATACATACCCGTTGTATGTAAAACAGCAGCAGAGCTTCCAGGGCCAGGCCTTTGTCACCTGTGTTTCATTCCATAGTCTTTGAAAGCCTTTTACTTACCATGTGTCCTGCAGGACCCTAGTGTTTCTGACATCCTTTAATGAGCTCGGAAGCTCTTGTGAGTACATTCTGCAGAGATTCAGGATTACAGCTCTGGCTTTCTGAATCACAGCAGGGAGAATGAGCTATTCCGGCCTTTCACATCAAAGTTGATGTCATAAGAGGGTTCAATAGTATATTTCCTGTTCTTGCTGCAGACACTGCTGCAAAAGTTGAGTCATCAGCATATAAATACTTTCTTGGCCTCAGAATATCTGGGTTTTTTTGTGTGTTGATTGGCTGCCCATTTCATTTCTCTTTCCACACTTATTGACTCATCTAAGAATAATGAAATTGGGTTGCTGCCAATCATACTTCATATTGCTTCAAATGTAGGAATGCTAAGGCAACTCATAAATACTATCTTATCTGCCAGGAAATCCATGAAACTGAATTTCGAGTCAGTCCCATTCACAGCAGTAGCTTGAGCAAAAGACCTGGAATAGTTTTGGTAATAAAGTCTGGTCCTGCGGACAGTCTTGTGCTGTGCTTTCTTAACATGTGCTTGTGAGCAAAGAAATTAAATTAAGGTCTGCTTCGTGGAGAGAACACGTTTTATTCTGTTTTCTTGAAATGTTTATCAATCTGTCCAAACTCACTTGACAGGTAGAATTGACAAGGTCTCCTTGCTTTAAAAAAATGACAGTTCACTAACTAGTCTGATTTTCTAATTGTCAGAGTTCAGTTATCTAGACATGCTATTCGTCTTTCAGGCAGTAAGAACAAGCTGGTGTGATGGCCAAAGAAAGCATAAAACTTCTCTTTTCTCAGACACTTCATAGTTGGTTGGAAAGCAAAAGTTTCTGCCTTATGGAAGAGGAATGCTATAGACAGTTCTTTCCATACTTTGTAATTGTCAATATGGGACAAGTTTTACATAATACAAAGACCTAAGCAAAGGAAGAATTTTAAATAAATGACTGTATTTGTTGTGCAGTATGGTTTTAAATTAAACTACAGGTTAAGAGTTACATCCATGAAAAGTCCAATTATGGTATTTTGCTTACTTTTTTCTCTCATTTTTTTAAAAACGTTATGTTTCCTCATAGTTCTTGGCAGATTAAACATTTTCATTTCAAAACAGAATGGCTGCAACTCACATGGTACTCCTACAAAAACAAATCTTGAGTCTCAATAGTTTCTATAGGCTGAAACTAATTTCCAAGAAAGGAAGATCAATGTGGCAGCCTCAGGAATTGAGTACAGTGGCCCAAAGAGAGTTAAAACTAAGAATGCTGCCTTTCTGTCCTATGTCCTTCTGTTAACAGCTCTTGTTTGCACCAGCAGTACTGAGATGAGACTGGCTGAAGGGAAGTTTGGGTGGCTCATCTGACTGAAAGTGTTTTGGTGGAGTTCATTTTGGGATGGCTCATGTTGCTGCGAGCATCTTTGCAAGGCAAGGGCTGACTTACATCACCTTGAACTGCTGGAGAGGATTTTGTGAGCCTTACAAGCTGAACAGCCTCTTGCTGGTAGAGCTTTGGAAAAGTCCTTACTCCACCACTTTGTTCCCATTCCCAAGCTGCAGAGGCATGCCACTGACACGCAAATACGCGACTGAAAACAGATCGCTATTGTGCAAGCACTGTGGAGCAGAGCCATAATCTTGTTGTCTGAAGACCTCCACACAGCTTCAGAGGTAAGGTGTGCTTGGGAATTGCAGACCCAAGGTCACAGCCCATAGGGCAGGCAGGATGTTGCTAAACTGTAGGGTTTACTGCCGTGATCTTTTCTGATCAGCTCAGGATTAGTGGATCATAAAGGACATATAAAATTGCTGTGAACCTGTCCCCTACCTAAGGCTCCTTTTTGATATATAGAGGTACATACCTAATATAACCTTTTTTTTCCTTTTTTTTTTTTAAAAAGGGAGTTCAACTTGCTGGTGGGCTCCAGGAAGTGCTGTTCATGTGGGTAGAACATATTTCATCTTTCACGACTCTCAATCTGTCTCTTTTGTTAACCATATAAATCAGTTTAAAAAACAGCTGGCATGAGAGTGGGTGGTTTTGGTTGTTTATGGTTTTGGGGATTCTTTTCTCTTGTTGCTTACTTTCCTGATGCACTTGCTGCTAAATTTCTATTTGTTAAGGAAGTTCAAAGGAGGAAGAAGTAACTTCTGCGTCATTTCAGTTTGCCTTTGTGCTTAGATCTGGTCAGAGCCAGCCAACCTCTGGGCAGTCAGCAATGTGAGCAAACATAAAGCAGATATGTAGAAAAGGACTGGGAGCTTTAAAGTCACATGAAGAGTTTGTTATAAACTTCTACTTTGAAGACTTGCAGTATGACACATGAAAAAAATGTTAACTTCCATTAAAGGCTGTCATGAGATTTGTTACCAAACGTTAGCAAAAATTCAGCAGAACATTTCAAGGGGTACAATCCAAAAGTTCCTATCATGCAATTGATTAAAACATCTTTAAATAGCCTAATTAGTGTAAAGTAGGAAACTGTACTTGCACCAGATTGATATTAAATGCAAATTTGGTTTTTATGAGCATTTAGGAAAACAATGACTTTTAGTAAGAGCTTCATGGAAATATGTGAGAACAGAAATGGTCTTTGCTTGACAGTCTGTCCAGTGCTCCCAAAGTATGTGGAAAGCAAGATGAGACAAGATATTTACACTGTGAAACACCAGGAAAAAAAGCAGTTTATGATCAGTATTCTTAATGGAGTACTGTGGGCATCCTGCTATTTCTAACAATACTTTTTTTGCAAGTCTTTCCCCTGGATTGGCTTGCATTTACTAAAGAGCATACACACTCCTTGTGTGTGTATTCTGATATACTTTTGTCCTTCTCCTGTTCATTCTGTAGCCCATGTCTTGAGAAGTCTTGTGTGAGTTTAGAAAGAGGAAAATAAAGTTTAAGAAGCAGCACCGTGTCTTTTTCTGAAGGCTCTGAAATTCAGTAGTTTGGATTTCTTGAAACAAATGCCCTGTTTGGGGCCAGCTGAGGGAGAGAGCTGTCTCCCCTGCTCAGGCCTGCTTGCAAGACAAATGGCTCCATTGTTTCTGTGGTGTGCAAATATCACCGGTCCTGGGAGGTCAGGATTGCACACACTGAGTGGGTACTTAAAAGACTTGGATGAAATACAGATAGAAGATTTTCAAGATAAGGAGTCAGTAATGGTAAGACTTGTGTACTCTCTAACCGTGTTTTGGTGGTACAGTAAAAACACAAAGCACTGAGCTTGTGTAAACTTACTCGTTCTGTGGGATCAAAATATGTCAAGCTGCTTTCTCCCAGTAGGCTTGGTGCCAGATAAGGTATCATTTTTCCCTCCACAGCCAGCCTAAAAAGCTGAGGCTGCCATAAGCCTTCTATCTTGTACAGAAATGCAGTTTGTTCCTGTGCCCGAGGCTCCCCGCAGGTGTTGTGGGTGACCTGGTGCTCCGTGGGTGTGGGGACGCAGGCTGGGGGACAGCACACGTCTGAGGCTGGGCTGGCGTGGGGGAAGCTGGGCTGTGGAGGCTTTCCAGAGAGCTGTACAGCTCTGCAGGAGTCTGGGCCTGGGTAAGCTGTGGAGGAGCGTATAGATTTTTGATTTTAGTGCTATAAAGATGATTTTTATTTAAAAACGGGAGCTGTCATAGGCATAAGGGCATCTAGCAGCCAGCAGGCCGATCAGATATTACAAAAAGGCTCAACAGTGCTTGTGGGCTGGTGAACTTTGCTTTGGCTGTTGCTGGTGGTGGTCTGGATTAGGCTGAAAAAGTTCCTCACAGAAGATCAGTGGTTATGGAACTTTGGCAGGCTTCTAAGTTACTTATGTTCCAAATAGAAAATAAAAAAATCTTCCTGATGTATTTTATATCACTGCCTGTTGCTCTGACCACGTACTCAGTGGTACAGCTTTGTGCTGTCCTTGAATTACGCAGATGGCTTCTGCTGTGTAGTGTCCTTCATAATTAGCTGTCCTAGAACTGGAGCAAAACCATGCTAAGAAGTCTGGCATCTTAAAATGGCATATAATCGCCTGAGATTTTGGAAGGACAGTGTCCACCCCTCACCCCCCAACCTTAGCCTTAGGAGGAGAAATACTTCTCCCTGTTGTCCTGTATCTTCTGCAGTGGGAATTCCCCCTTCAGTTGTGTCTACTGGAAATGTCACTTTACCAATATCTGGGACCGTTATTGACTTTTATATTGCAGACAATGAAAAATCACTCACAAACAGATCTCATTGTTATGGTGGTTGTTTGGTATCTATGTAAAACACAGTTGAATGAGCTCTAGTGACATGTCAGTGTCTGCACTTAGCCTGAGACTCTTTAGAAAGCTGTTGTGGTGGGGGATCGTTGTGAGACAATCTTGATGACAGGACGGAGTGGGCTCTTTTAATTCCACTGCAGCAAAGTGGTTTGAGGACCTGCTTCCCCCTTATTTAGAAATAGAATTTATCTGACTTCAGGGTTCCTACATTGGTGGCAATCCTGGGGTAGAGAAACAGCACCAGAACTTTATGCAGAGTTAAATTTTTTTAAATACTAATTTATCCATATTTTCAGATACATCTGCTGATCTTGTATTTCTTTAGCCCACCAGAAAGGGCATATTTTCATAATTCTTCTTTGCAGATATGCATCGGAGTATAGAATTCTTTCAAATGCATGTTTTGAGTGAAGGATTAAATCCTTCTCTCTCTATAATTTTATCATTCCTGTTGCTTTAGTTTATAAGGTCACTGCAGACATTTTTTTTCCCCCTAAGGTGGGTTTTCTGGCCTTTTTTTAAAGGCTTAGAGGAAGGGGAAAAACAATTGATGTTAAGAGAATGAATTTTATTCCAGTAATGTTGATTCATTTGGCTCATAAGAAGAGCTTATTTCTTTGTTTACTTGGAAAGAATGAATATCAACACATAAATAACCAGCTGGGAACTAGATTTCCACGAGGAAGAATTTTCCTAGTCACTTTTCTGTTAATTGAAAGCAGTATCTTTTAAAATTGATGTAACTCACAGCCTTATGATGATCACATTACTTTCCCTTAGGAGTAAACACAGACAAAAGTGTCTGCTTAGTTTCCAAACTAGAGGGGTTGTTGCCTCAGGTACTCAAATTCCTATAGAAAAAAGCTTTCCATAGCTCTTGTAGCTGTACATGCTGAATGTATCGGTGTACCTGGGGACTTCCATGCCAACTTGGAGCAAAGTACCACAATCTCTTCTTCAGAAAGACATGGAAAAACAATTTACTGAACAAGCCTTCCAAAAGTGCTTTTTTTCAGACAGTCTTTCACCTAGCTAAAGTACACAGGCCTGATGTGCTATAGCTGGAAGAAAATAACCACATCATATAATTTCTGAACTGTTTTTCCCCTTCTTTTCTCTCTTGGAAAGATATGTAACCTAACAGAACAACAAGGTTGACCCTTTCTTCAAACCCCATTGCAGTGCAACACTGAAACCTCCTGGAAAATCCTCTTGGGCTAATACATTGCAATCTCACTTTTCAGAATTTGCAAAACCTAATTTATTTAACTTGTTAACAGCATCCCACAGAAGCTGAGGTCCCAGGGACAATCCCTGTCCTTCACAGCTCAGAGATTTTGTAGTACTCAGCAGCAGTAAGAGATTTGTCCAGGAGGAAGGCCAGGGCCACTGGTCATGGACATCATCTGTGCAGCATTATCTCTTTCAGCAATATAACTTTGTTTTTAATGTTATACTGGGAAGTGTATTGCTTACATTATGCATAAGTCCTCAAATTCTTTTATCAAGTACCTCAGATGTTACAGATTGCAAGCATGGTTTTGGGCTACATACATCTATTGGCTTGTTTCTTTGTCATGGTTTCATAACACTGAAAATAGATAGAGAAGCAGATTCATCTTCCTCAAACTGCTTGATGTGAGAAAATTATGCCTCTAGATTATGCTATTATAAAAGGTTGCTGTGACCCGGAGATGTACTACTTAGCTTATCATTTTCCAAGTTTAAAAGAATTAGGTGCCAGCAACAGAAACTTACTTTCTGCTTGCTTTTAAAGCATTTTGCAGAATGCAGTGATGCTGAGTGTCAATAGACTTTGGATGCTACACAGGAACACTTAAATAAATACAAGTAACCAGTCATCACACTGGCTTCCAGATATTTACAGTAATAGTGCCAAAATCCCTCCTTCACACATTGGACTTTTATAATCTAATGAAGCAGGAGGTGCCAAGAATTTAGTAACTTAGAGGATAAGAAGTTGAAGACAGAAGCTGCAAAGGAACCGAGCCTTACAAGCATACCTTGAATGCACTTGGGGCATTTGAGGGTGAGGTGGAGTTATTGTCTGTGCAGAATACCTGAACAGAATTGCCAGGTTTTGAGTCAGCAGAGTATTACCAGCTTTACAGCTGAGGAATGTATTTTCTACCCAGACTGAGTCAAACGGAAAACCAACTTCAGTTTTGTAATAAGAATTGCATGTGATTGATTATTAAAAAACCCAAAAAACCAACCAAACAAAACAACAACAAAAAACCAAACCAACCAAACAAAAAAACCTAGAGATCTTGAGTTGTGTTTTCATAATGCAAAAATATTGGTGCTTTTTGGTGGTACTTGAAATTGGCCAGAGTCTCTTGTTCAGCTGTTTCTGAATATAGTTCAGGACAGACATCCTTGGCAATGATTAAGCTAAAGAGAGTTTTTGTAGGTGTACAGTTGTCTGAGTTACCAGTAAATATACTGTTCAATGCCAGCATGAACTCTCACTGCCAGAACTGTGCTGGAATGTTCCATTTTTAATTACTATGTAATTGTAATTAAAAAAAAAAAATCTGGCCTTAGACTTCAGCTTGCTCAGTGGGGCAGCAGAGGTTGAAGCCTATGCAGGGAGAATTGGTGTGATACTTTTCCCCCCATTGTTTTGAACTTTGTGTTCATTTGCATGTGACATTACAAAGAATGAACCTAAAATACTGCCAAGTCATGACTGTAACAAATCTGCACCTACTTGCACATAAGGTGGTCAGAAGTCAAGCCCGGGAATATTTACTCTCTGCACCCTGTCATTAGTCTGGCAGAAATATGAGTACACACCCTTATCCAGAATAACGTTAGGGCCTCAATCATGTTTAGCTGAACCTACTTTGGAAAGGGAAGTACCTTGTGACATTCTTCAGTGGCCTCTATGGACAAATAAATAAAAGATTTAATGGAGCCTTCACAGTAGGGTATTGGCAACTGAGGAGGACCCTGAGGACTGGGTTGTATAAATTAGGCAGAATTGGGATATTTTCAGAGCTCCATAAAGGGTGAGGAAGAGGCTTTTCATCCACCAGAGTTCCTGGGGCTCTGAGGGATAAACCCTGCACCATGTTTAGTACAGGGAACAACCCTTTCTCATGAGTGTTTCGAGGCTGTGCGTGTACATCTTGTGTGTGCATCTCTAGTCTGGCCTTGTTCCATCAAATACTTTCCTCTGAATTGGACACTGGATAGTAACAGCTTTTATTATGCCAGCAGGTAATTAATTATGGTAAACGTGCAAATTGTCTATTGTCTCAATAGGCTCTGTAGAGCCAAAAGAGTGCATGTGACTAAAAATATTCTGATTAAAGGTCTGCAGTAGTAATGAGCACTGCAGCAGTATTCCACTCTGAGTCACTGAGAGCTGTGCTGTCAATTACCTGTGGATTAAGGAACCAATGTGATTTGAACCAGATCCCTTATGACCTGAGTGGAAAGCCCCAAAGGGTTTTGTGGCACTGCATCTTACAAATGCTCTATGACAGATCTGTTTTCAATTCTTATTCTTTCTCTCTTTTTTCTTTTTCTTTTTATTTTTTTGAAAGAAAGTCAGACTTCAAAGTGGCAGCCTAACTTGTTATTAATATGCCTTACAGTATATATCCTATGACTTTTTTTCCTTGTCCCATCCATTAGCCTTCACTGTTGTTCTGCACCTGGGTGCTGGAGGGAAGGAGGTGGGGCAGGATGAGGGGGAAACAGATGATGCATGCTAGAAGAAAAAGTAATTGTGGTGGTAAGAAGTTTTAGCAACTTGGAGAAAAAATCCTTTCACTCACAATTTTCCAGCCTCTTTTGGCTTTCTTGTTAGCCCTTCAGTGTTATTTGTGTGTGGACATTGTTATTTGTGTGTGTGTGTCTGTGGACATATTAAGCTCATCATTATATGTAAAGAGGATGGTTTTCACTTCAACACATCAAGGAGAACTCAGAACCACTTTGTCAACATAAATAAACTATTAGACTACCCACAACTGACATCTTTGAGGTCATCTTCTGTAGCCAGAATAAATTTCTCTTTAACAGTACAGATGGATACTAGGAAAGCCAGCAGATGCATTGTAACTAATCAGAAAGAGACTCAGCAGGGTAACTAAAATCTCTGCTAGAATTCATATCCCTTCATGGAGTTTAATTAAAGGGCTTTGTGTGCATCCTTTTGTTTTATCTGTTGCCAGTGTTTTGTCTCCTATTGTGGGAGTTCCTTCAAATAACCATCAATTTGCTGTGATAATCTACTGAGGAGAATGAGCAGCACTGTTTAATTATATAAAAATGATAATGAGCTTTGGCTGTCAAAGAGTTAAGGAGCTGCTGCTGGCCACTGGAATACAAAAGAGCTGGTGCCAAAGGGGCCCCTGGAAGTCTGTGGCACTTCAGACTTCATTGCTGAGCAGTAGTAACTGGCTTGAGCAAGCAGCAGGGCAGCAGAGCTTCCTTTGGGGAGAGATAACGGAATTATTGAGCAGCCTCCTAACAGCAGGAAGCAGAACAGGCATGGACAGATTTCTGTTTCACACCCCTGCAAAAATACAGGGCAATCAAAAGGAAGATCTCTTGTCCTACATAAGCACAATGCCTTTGGCATTTCTGCCTCATCCTCATGGTAAAAATTGGAGTTTGGGCATAACCAGGTGTCATTTGGTGCCATTTTGCTGCAGGAGGTAACGGAAGAACTTGGGGGAATGGGGTTCTGGCTGCTGGGTAAACATGAGCCAAGGTGCAGATAACTCTGCAGATAACACAAGTGCTTGTGCTCTACCCAAGAGTAGTGTGGATCCGAGTTTATCAAGATGTAACTCTTCTAAGAGGTAAAAACTCTTTTTTTTGTCTTTTTTTTTCTTTTTTTTTTTTTCACCAAGAGGCGAATAAAATCTTGTGCAGCCTCTGAATTTGGCATCCAAACTATTCACTCACAAAAGCAGTTGTTTTCCCCTTTCTGTTTTCTCTAGGTAGGATCATGCTGAAGTAAGCATGGGATGGGGAACTTTGTAAAAGAGGAACAGCACTGGATCAGAGATGGAGAAATTGCTGGAAGCCCTATTTCTTAAAGCAGAGAACCAAGAATTCAGCTTAATATTATGTGACTGACTTACCATATGCTTGGCATCCAGATTAAGCATAGCAGTAATGAACTTCCGAGGTGTATGGTGCCCACAGGGGCCTCCAAGCCAGGTCTCCAGGCATGGAGCTGCTTGGCTGGAAAATGTACGGTGGAGCTGGTGAAAACACATCCAGAAACAGGGATGTCTCTGAAGGCAGAGAGATGTGACAGGGCCTGCCTTCCTTCTCCCAGGGCATGGCCTGGCCACACTGCTGTGGGAAGCCAAGGACTCCAGCACAATGGAGGTAAGCAGGGGCATGGCTTGTGACACAGCAATGTTGTTACAAGTGTGATGTGAACAGGGCTGTGGTGGTGCCACTTTGAACAGACAGTCCTGTGCCACTAACCCACAGAAAGTGGAAAACACTTAGAGCAGCACTCTGGTGTTGGTTGTATGTAAGGAGCACTGGCAAGGGAAATGTTAGTGCTGAGTTGGTAGGAGATGCAGCTTTGCCTTTAATGCAGCATTCATCCTACAGGACACTGTGCTGTGTGTTGGTATTCCTGTAGCAAAAAAGGAGTGCTGGGATAGACAGTTTTAAACAGCAGGGTTAAAGTAAGTTTACATTAGGAGCATTTTACAGGTGTGGGACTACAATTGCATTAATCAGGTAAAGCATTTTTTATTGTTGCTGACAGTCTTTTAGACACTGGCTCCTTGGACGAGGTCCTTTACGTGAGATGCTGCAAATTTCTCACAAGAGCAAGTGAGCACTGGTGTCGTCTTCCTTCCTTCCTTTGCCTACCTTGCATGGCTCTCCTCTGCAACTGTGTATTCATTCTGCCCATAGCAGGGTCATTGACCTGCTTTCCTTTGTGGCCCCTCCAGGTGCCACTGTCTCGGCTCTTATATTTCATGATACTCTCCACCCGTACCCTTCTTTGATCCCTGTGAGCACTGAACCCAGACGATGCTGTTCAGCCCCAGAACCACAGAATTCCTGTGGCTCCGTTGTGTTCTAGTGGCAAGCCACAGCAAATCCTGTGTGGCCAAGGCACACTTGTCTTTTTTTGCGTGAAGAGTGCCATGTACCTTCCTCATTAGGAAAGATGTGAATCTGAATCAACTCCTCCTCTTTCAAGCTCACTCTTTTTGACATCCCTTTCATTTATAACTCAGTCTCCTAAGTTCATTCTGCATGCCAGCTATGCAATACATCCTTTTCTCTCTACCCAGACAACTACAACTTTGCTGTTATAACTTCAGCTCTTGTTGTCTTGTGGATCAATCACTGTACTCATCCTGTCATAAATGTGACAGATGTACCGTACCAATCCCCAGTACTCCTGCAAAGATAACTTTCCCAACGTTTAAGTTTAACCATGTTGTCTGTTCTCTGTGCTTTCCCACTGCCTTGCTCTTGAAACTTAAGCTACTTGTTATTACTTCAAGGGTCATCATGACTTGTCTTCTCCCTACCTATAATCACCTCCTCAGTATTGAAGAGTTAGCTTCCACCTCTATTAACACACGGGCCTGGTCTTCTTTGAGCGCTCATTCCATTTATAAACGTTTTTCATACTCAGAAGGAGCATCCTGGGGAGCTCTGCAGAGCAGCTTCTTTTGGCTCTTAGCATCCATTCATAAGGCTTTTCCTTTCCACATTGCCTCTTAAAAAACTTTCTGGCTAGCTGACATTTTCTTATTTTACTCCCTTCCCTGGCCATTCTGTCCCACCATTTTATGCACAGGCCGTGAATGCTTTGGGATTGGGACTGTCACACTGTTCTGCCCAGATACAGCACATAGCAGAAGGGGAATGTGGTCTGTGGAAAGGGCTCCTACAACACTTTGGTAGTAAATCCTTATGCAGCAGGAGTGCAGCTGTAAAAGCAAAATGCTATAAGTGTAATAAGAGAGTAAAGTTGTCACTCTCGCCCTGGTGAAATAAGCAATCTAGAAGAAAAGCAGATTCACTGGTATCTTTATATCCACACTCGCCTTGTCCACAGTCAGAAGAGGTTCCATCTCTTTCTGCTTCTGCCTGGCTGATGGAAAGGATGGTGCAAGCACGACTTCATCTCTTGCAGCACGGATTCATCAGCTTATCTCGAACGGCTTTATTGGTGGCTCAGTCTGGCAGGGCTGGGTGTGCACTGCTGCAGGCTGGGGTGGCACATGTGGGCCCGCCGCTGGGGTGCCTTTGGGGCAGTAAACCCTGCTAGTGGGTCGATGGCAAACAGCCAGGCTGTGGGAGAGGAGGAGCAGCTGGAATGTCTTCAGCCCTCGCAGCTGCGTGCAGGGTAAGTGTATATCTACAGCACCCCTGTACTTGCTGGCACTTCACAGAAACTTGTCCTTTCCTTTTGCAGAGACTCAGGAAAACACTGCTGTCTTTCTACAGGAGCTGAAATCCTTCATTATCCGTGGAGTTTGACTAGTGTCGCATTGAAATGAACTTCAAAGCAAATTCACATCGAAACTGCTAGAGACTTCATGTTTGCTTGGTTTTGATACAAAACATGAAAATCACCTCAGGCTAGCTGGCAATGCTTGTGACGAGCAAATCTTTTGGTGAAACAAGAGAGGGCTTCCAGTTACTAATGAAATCCTCCCCTCCCCACCCCCAATCCAGTGGGCATTTACATGGTTTTCTTGTGAACATTTCATGCAGCTTTGAAAATCAAATGCTTCCTTACAGGAAATGTTTTTTCTCTGTTGTGCATCTCTTGTGGCCGGCTGCCAAGAGATCCTGATCCGACACCCAGCTGTGCTTCTATGACTGGCTTTTGTGACCGTGGAAATTTTTTTTTTTTTCCCCCACTTCTGCCTTCTCCGTTTTCTTCTCTGTTAAATATGTATAAACAAGTTGGAAATCAGAGCCTGTATGTTCTTTGCAGCCATACTGGACAGAAACGTGATAGCAAAAGGGTCTTGCAATCTCAAAAAGCCTCTGAGAAATAAAATAGATAAACTTTTTGTTAGTCTGATAAAAATTGGTTTTTATTCTCAAGGTAAGAACCATGCCATATTACAATGTAAGTTAAACGTAAGTGACAGAAGGTTCATCCCATATTAAGTTTTGTTACATGGAGGAGATGAAGCTCATGCAAGGAACACACAAGAAAATCAGTTTCCTTTTCTGGAAAACATGTTTTACTGGTGTGTACCCTTCTATACTGTCTTAAGGCATTCTGAAGTAACAAGGCTGCAAAAGCAATCCACGTTAGCTTCATTTTGACTTTAATAATGAGGATAATTACTAATGAGGTCATTTCACATGGGCAGATGTGTGAAAACCCAGAAGGACACCCTGCTTTACACTTATGCAACTGTAAAGCGTTGCAGTTATAAATACCAAAAAACCGGAGAGGAAGGGGGCATGGGGAACAGGAGCAGGCCTGGCAAAAGAAAAAAGCCAGCCAAACAGCCCTTCATTTACATTCTGAAAGCAAGACCAGATCAAATGAACAAATAGAAGGACATTATGAAATAATGTCCAGCAGGAAGACTTCATGGACTGCGACATTAAAGTGGTTGTAGAGCCTGTCCTTGGCCAGTCTCGTGCACCCCTGGTGTCCCAAGTGGGGCATCGCTGTGCTGAGGACACAAGGGCTCAGCACCGGAGCCTTTGGGTGGTATTCGGGTACGTGCCAGGAGAAATCCATTTGGCCTGGGCAACAGATGCAGTCCTGAATATACAAGAAACACAATGCTCTGTGTTCAAAAATAACATGGATATGATGGTATCTTTCTTAAGACAATCACAGGAAAATAACATTAAAAATAAATATTTTTCCTTTTGATTTTTCATTATCGTGATTTGGAATATTTAAGATTTGTGCTTCCAATTTCTCCTCATCTCTGGCAGTAGACTTGATGTATGTTTCTTTTCTTGTTAGTGAAAGTTAAGGTTTCCTCTGACTGTGAAACTGGGTTAAGTATTTCCTGCTTTCCCAGTCTATCTCTCCAGTCTGTTAGCTCGCCTGGAACAGTAGTTTGTGGTTCAATTTCAGATTTCTGAAAATAATGTTTAAAAAAATTTGCCTCTTTTTTCATGAAGATTTACTTTCCTTATTTTTGCATAACCATTCTTCACTGTAGTCAGTAAAATATTCCAAAGGGCATTGTGAGTATGACTTCCCCATGCTCCAATAATGCCGTTTTACGATCATAAGGGAAATAAAAGATCATTCTTAGCAGGCTGATGATATTGGAGTCTTCAAAATGAATTTACACAGCCTGCCTCTTTGTGCCCAGGAGGACTACTGAATAGTCCTTCTCAAAGGCACAGCATCTGCCAGAGGTGTGGAACAATTCTGCACCAACATCCAGTTATTGTGTGGACTCTGGAACGTATTTGTGAGGGGGGAAGTCCTGCTTGCAACTGCGCCATTTTCTAAATCAAGAAAAAAACCTGTGTCAACCTCAGAACAGTGACCTCTAATTCAGTCAGGCTCACAGTTGAAGAACCTACCAACTATAATTGCTCCTTTCTGTTAGGAGTTAATTTTTGCTTTTGTCATGTCCTCTCAACTACTGAAACGTGGTTAAAATAAACATTAGCATTTCAGAAAAAGCTCTATAGAAAATTCAGAAAGTCTTTAAAAGATAAAAAGAAGGAGGTACCCTGTGCACTGAGAAGTTGCACTTTATATTTGGGAAGGCTGCTATGGCAACCTCAATAAGCAGTTTAGAGATGTCATTGATTAGTCTGGTGGTGAGTGGTTATTTTTAATTCACTGTATTGTCCCCACCTGTGGCCTTTGGGGCACATCAGCTGCAAGACTGGCAGGCTCTTCATTTGCTCTGTTCAGTCTGCATGGCTGGGGTAGCAAATCTATGTTTGCAACTCCCATCATTTTGCTCAATAAATTTGTTGTGGTACTTCATGGTGGTCAGGGAAGCTTGGACTGGCATTGCCACTGCAGTTCTGCTGGGTTTTATGTTGGGACTCTTGCAGTTTTAGCCCCAGTTCCCAGAAATTTTACAAAATTTGTTTTAACAAGGTGAGTGAGCTTTCTAAACAACAAGTCAGAGACATCCCCCTTTCCTTGAATCTCAGCACCATGGGTGTTTGTATGGGGACAGAACACCGTAGCCTGTGGAAAGAGCTTGGGAATTTGCTTAGCTGGGATAAGAGAAGAAAGTGAATTCTTTGACCGTCAGGGAGGACTTAAAGGAGCTGAGTTTTGTAGTTGTTCCCTTCTGTAATTGCATCATATTTCCTTGTGAGCTTGGATCACTTCAGAATCTTCTTCACCAAGCTCCAGTACCTATCACCTGACTTTATGAGGATCTTAGCTTGCACTTTCTTGAAGCACATTTCTTGCCTTATGGTTGCCAAGAAATAGTTGGAAACACTGCTGAAGTGTCTACACAAGAGTTCTTTCCTTTCTTTTAAAGTGAATTAGCAAAAAAAGAAAAAAAAGGAAAAAAAGCTAAACCACAACATAATTATTTTTTACATTTAATAAAATCTTATGATTTTAGAGAGACTGACTCATGATGTTTGAATGCAAGGAGTTGGTAATCCTGCTACAAGAATGCTAAATCCCTTCAAGATCTGCCCTGCTCATCAGCTTTATTTCACAAAGAACAATAGGACAGGCAATATGCTTATAACCAAAAAATTAAGCTCATGCAAAGATCTCATTAGATGCTCAGAGTGGTGTATCCTCTCCCTGAAAGAATTTTCACCTGAGAGTGATTATGTTAATAGCCACTCATATATTACCTTCCAAGATCCAGGAAAAAAAGTCTTTGAGCATCCCTCTCAAGATGAAACTATACCATTGGAACGTCTTCCCTTACCTTGTGCTGCAACATATTAATTGGAAGAGTGGTAGCATTTAAACTGCGCTGTTCAAATGACACAGCCCATACCCACCTGGTTTGGATTATGTTCCCCCCTTCCAAAAATGTGAAGGAAATGCACAAATATTTTACACTAAATATTAGCCCCTGTGTATGTCTTACCACTTGTACTTCTCCCCCTTCCCACCAAGCACAAAAAAATCTTTTATCTTTGTGGTTTATGTATGGTGTTGTGGTATTTTCTCTTGCTATTTGTCTAGTTCTACATTTATGAGGTGCACTTATGCCTCTGGGGCAGAGTAGTGGAGGAGGATGTTTAAAATTAGTTGCAAAATTATAAAATGCAGATAAATATTTATGTAATGCGTATTTAAAATCACTCAAAATCAAGAAATCATGTTACCAAATCACAAACCAGCAGTGCTGTTTCATGCTACCAGAACCCCACTGGAAAAAACACTCTGGATTTGGATTTTCTACCAAAACCTTGTTTCTAGATCCCACCACCCCCTTTGGACAGAACATAAAATAACCATTTTAATGATAAGGTAAAATAAACACGGTTGGATGATATTGGGACATTTCCAGCTAAGTCTGTTTTGCCAATGGGAGAGGTTTATCATGAGATACAGAGAAGTTGGGATGTATAGAATATTACCTATGTTGGACAAGGAAGGGGCTTCCTGCTGTGGAAATTGTATTGTGCCTTAGAGGCTTGTACAGTGCCCTCAGCTAATACACTGAAGGTTACTTCTTCTCAGCGAGCTCTGGTCAGCGTAAATGGGTTAAAAGTGTATAAATCACAAATATATTACAACTTATATTAATAAAAATTTAAACAGTTTAGAAGCTGGATCACTCTGGTTAATCAGAAGTGCCATGGAAACACCGTTGGCTTTAGTAGAAACGATGAGATCATAGGTAAGGTCTTTGAAAACAACACTGACTGGCTCTGTGAATTTCTTGACTGCTGCACTTAATATTTTTAATCTGAAATTACCAGTAAAAATATCTGTTGCCCTGGCAGATACCGGGCACAGGCTGCTGACATGGTGGGTAAAGCAAATGTCCTACTATCTGCTGCAAAGGCAAAGCTGTGCCACATTTTTTCATAGGTATTTAAGGCCAAGAGGGACCCTTACAACCATGTAGTTTGACCTTCTACATAACACAGACCAGAGAATTTAACTCAGTGATTGCTACCCTCCAGCTATATTTCAAAAGTGGATAGAGATTTATTCCTTTTTTTTTTCTTTTGGTCCCTCAGTGTGCTCAACTGCCTGAATCTGACTCTTCTTTAAAATTAAGAGACTGTAATTTTAATTTATAGGGTTTTTTCAGAATATGTACATAAATACATTCATATATATATATAT
>WEKY01004984.1:0-14254 GCA_013390045.1 Picathartes gymnocephalus
AACTTAGAGAACCTGAATAACTTTTTGATACCCAAGAGAAATACACAATCAGGCCAGATATTCAGGCTAAATTGTTTTCAGCTTTTCAAGTAAGTAGCTCATGTGTCAGTAGAAGTCCGTTCATTCTTGCGCATGTAAGGAGGGTCATAAAACATGTAGTTGCTCATCTACAAGAACAGTTTATATGCATTTGCACAGTTACTCTGCTTGGAGTATTGTCTAACCAGGTAATTAGAAGGTGGGTGGTTTTTATAAGGTGCATAAAGTGCTCAGCTCCTTCTTTCAGACCTTGCTTGGCATTGGAATTATTTTGTTACAGTGTAATATAGGCAAGCATTCTGTTTATTCAACACCTCCCCTTTTTCCATAGCCAGATGGCAAATGGAAGTACTGAATGTTATGGAGCCATTCACTACTGGCAGTATCTTATTTTCTGAAGAATAAAATGCAGCTTAGTAGAGGAATTTCTGGGGCAGGAGTGTGGTTATACTCCTAATTCCTGGAAAGAAGGAAGTATTAATTAAAAAAAAAAAAAACCACTTAAAAGACCTAAATTATTGTTAGTGCTTGCCACTTCAGAATAGACCACAGACTTAAAAGGTAAGGGACAGCAGAATGGGGTGCTTTGCCATCATCCCCAGTGGTGAATTTGTTCCCAGTGTTTCACCAAACTGGTAGGTGCGCAGAAACATCTTGCACTTCTTTAGTCACCTAAAGGTCTATTGGCCATCTGCTTATTTTTTTGCAATTTAAGATGATTAAAAAGAGACAGAAGAGTGAACGTTAAAGAGGAAAAGAGAAAAGACATTAAAGAACATGAAGAACAGTAATAGTTGGCAAGCTTGTAATGTAAATAGATATTGTAGAATTTTTGTCTGCGTAACAGGGATGATGCATGACATTCAATATCTAGAATCATCCAATACACATTTTGCAGTCATGCTAATAGGAATTGTTTCAATTTATCAGCATGACTTCACTAATGTGAAGAAAATGTTTAACCTAGTCAGAATATGCAGTTTTACTTTTCAAAATTCATTTGTTAGTAATTCTAAGCAAATGAAGTAGGCATCAATGAAAAGTAGGTCATAATAGAGAGGTAATTTTACTTTATGTTCCCTTTTTCCCCCATATATTGTAGGGTTTTATTAGAATTGTATGTTTTCAAAAGCCTCTTTGAAATTAAGTCTTTCTGAATGGCTTTCATTGAAATAGTAGCACTTCAGAGTTCTATAGCCTTTCCAGTCCTGTTGGGATGGTTATTCAGGGTAAATATTATGTGAAAAGTACTCACAGAAGCCAGTCCAACTGAGAAAAATAGGTTGTTTATTTTAATTTTAGGTACTGTACAGACAAAGTTGAGTTATCTTAAAAATCACCACAAATAATTCATCATGTTATTTATGTACTTTTTCCCTTGCCATGTCATCAGATCTAATGGTTCTTTCTTAATTTATGACAGAAATTCTGTGGAATAAGGTAAATGTCAACTATAATGATGCTGTTTGTTATGATGAAAACACAGAGGGAAGGAAATTATGTTTAATGCATCAAAGAAAGAAATTTCAAATAGGTTATTTCAGTTACCTTGATTTAATATGTCTTTTGGGGAGAAGGAAAGGAAGGAAAGGTGAGGGATTAGTACCAAAGTACAAAAGTAACAGTGTGAAAACATACATCATAAAGAATGGTTAGAGACTCTTAGGCATGGACACATATTTCTCTCTTCTATGAAGCGAGAATTCTTTCAGAAACTACTACACATAATAATGTCCAATATGTGGTGACCAATTGGTGCCTTCTGGCCTGGAGAATTGTTCGACTCTTCACATAAAGAGCAGTGACTTACACAGTTCTCAAATTTATCAGTCATCTTTTTCTATCTGGGTCTCCATTTGGTTCAGTTAATGCTTCATTTGTTGGAAAACCAATTAATGTACTGGAGAGTAAATCGTAGGCAAGACATGAGATTTATTTTGTACTGAGAATTTTCTTTTTTTAAAAGTCAGCACACAGGAAGGACTCCACACAATAGTTCAAATCTTGTGTTACAAGAACTTAACAAGTGTGTCTGGGATCCTGGTACTAAAAACATGTCTAAGTTTACAGGTAAAAAGTATGTTTTTCTCATGTTGCTGCTGCTTCTTCTTGCAAGAGACCAGAGGGTGTTCCAGTGCACCTGTACTGCAACTTGGGAAATTCAAATTCTGCTTCAGATTCTATTACATAGGATGTTGGGAATATGTTTGCCTCTTTTGTTTCCCTTCCCAAGCCTAGTTTTTTTCAGAATGTACTGTATTGTGGTGAGGATTATTTTGCTATACTTTTTGTGCTGTATCTGCCACAATGAAATCTTTGTCTTGCTAGTATTCTCAATATAACAGTCACATAACACTAATGATTATGACTAAATAAAGATGCAATAGAAAAATATGTAGAGCTTTGCAGGTGTCAGCCTCAGTGTTAAATAATCAGCAAGTCTTGCACTATTTGTCTTTCACAAATAATTGAGTCCTATTTTTGTTAAACCACCAGATTCAGCAGGCTTTTCCCACCTTTTCCAAACAGGTAGAAGAATCTAGTGTGCCAGGTTTTCCCCTGCTGGATCCATGGGTTCACAGAGCAACAATAATTCTGTTTTCCAATTCTACACTTTTCCGATTATCTCTTCTGCCACTTCCAGTAGGAAAGACTGAGCTGATTCTGGTCTTGCATTATACAAAGCAAACAGCATGTGGCATTTCTTGTTCAGTGATGACTTCCAACTGGCCTTTCTTTTACTGTCACCGTTGAAGCTGCCTCCTCTCTTCTCAGCAGCAGTGAGGGCATGGAAAGAGACCAGTTAAAATGGTTCTCTCTTGGTCGGATCTTTCTCTCCACGTAATACCCAGAATAGTCTGAGTCCTTCAGCTGTGTGACACTAAAAGGCGAAATGAAGAGCTACTTGGATCTGAACTGTGACTACACTGTGCTCTGCCACTGCTCTGCTGTCTGTCATCAAAGCTTTCCTACAGATTTCTCTCTACAGTGACATGTCCTGTTCTCAGAGACACTTTCCCAACCTGCCTGACTTCTCCTCTGTGCACACCTTCTCCAGGGACTGGCATATTTGGCTTGGTGCCTATCCACCGTGGTGGCTTCCAGCCTGTGCCTAGAATGAGCCTGTAGTCATCAATGGGTGCTAGGAGAGGAGCTAGGAGTAAGATGCACAGACATGGAACAGAAAACACACCCATGTCCTTGGCCAATTGCTAGGAGTGCTGTCTCTGCAGTCTCACTGCCAGTCACACCCTACTCACCTTCTCCGACCTGTCCAAGCACTTGCTGAAAGTCACTCCACTCCTGCTGCCAGTAGAGGATCTACAGGTACAAACCGTACCTGTGTCTGCAGCTGTCAGCATATTCCCTGCTTCTTTTGCTTCCCCTACGGGCTTTCTCCTCCATTTGAGACTTGCTTTACACCCAGCATAAATGTGAGGTGGCTTTGGCAGGGAGTGCCTTGTGTGCCTTTCACCCTTCTATAGCTCTAGAAGGGAAAGAAAAGAAGGGGCAAAGGGATGGTAGCAACAAAGGCCATTACTTTGTAGGGAATAATAGGAGAAGGAATATTAGAAGGACAGGAATGCCAGCACGAAAGAAAAGTGAAACTGTATATTTACCATGTAGAGGTGCAGTAAAGCATCTTCAGGAGGAACCGGGAAATACCTGGAGGACAACAACTCTGCAAAATGCTGAATAACAGGGAGTTTGAATGAGAGACTGAGGAGGACAGTTAGCTGGGTGATTACAGGGACAGGAAGGATTTGGCATTAGAAGAATTTGGCTAAATACTCACTGGGCAGAAGCAGCAAGAGAAGGGAGAATTTATTCTCTGGTTTCCTTTTAACATAGCGAAGATTGAAAAGATGTTCAGTATCTGTGTGTCTCAGAGAATAACTTTACACCGCTTCTGTTTAGGAGTGGGATTTTTTTTTTTCTCTTCCCTGTTCAGACCATGCCCAATAAACCTTATAGCTCTTAGGCCCTGTGTTCTCCTCCCTCCAGCAGCCTAATAGCTTCTAAGCAAGGTACATCACAGGATGGCTCAGGCAACACAGGAGATCTATAACATGAGTTTAAATGGAGACCAAATAAATCTACCACAGCAGCAGTCCCTGCTAAATCACTTGATAACACTGGTTGCTCTAAGGGTTGACTTTACTTCATAAGCACTTTCTGAGTTTTATGTAGTGACGCTAAAGGATAAAACACAAGCTCTCAACTAAACTCAATCATATTGTAGTTTTTGAAAAAGTAGAAAGCTTTGAAATCCTTGCTATGTACTGCATCGATACTCTTTATTTTCCCCAGTTGTTCAGGCCAGAAGAACAACTTGATTCTGGTTTTGGGATGCATTCCTTTGTGATAAGATATTCAAGGCCACATCATGCACTATCTGTTGAAATGCAGTAAATATTTAATGTTCTGTTTATTTCTATAATGGCCAAATGAAATTACTTTCTTTCTATTTACCTATCTGGATGTGCACATACACACACTCTTGCAGATATACACGCATTGACATATTTAAACTATGCAGAAACTGAGTGAAGGAAATTGGAAAAATGGTATCATACTTTGAATTTTTAAAAATGAATGTATTTAGTCCTCAAACTGTTCCATTAAGTAAAGGCAAGATTATCACCTTTATTCAGGAGGAATGACAGAGGCCCAAGAGTGTATGTTTCAGTCCAAGTGTGACAGGACAGATGGAGTCAATGTCTGGGCCACTACTTAGAATTGGAATGGTCTTATTAACCTGGACCTCTCTCATAACACAGAGAACAACCTAAAAGTTGGCAGTAGGCAAAAGCTTTAATTTAAAGGTTATTTGGTGGTCACTGAAGCAAGTCTATTTCCTAATGGACAGATGTCCACTTAGCTCAAGCCCTCCCAGATGACTTCTTGTTTGAAGCTATGCCAGGTAAAGCAAAGACTGAGTGGATGTGTCAACTCAAGTAACCTCTTGTGGTGAGCGGCATTCCCCAACAGCCTGGGCACCAACTCAGTGGCACAGGAACATTTGCTTGTGGCACACGGTCTCCTTATAGATCTGTCAGTCAGCTGCTTTGTGTCAGCATTTTTAGAATGCAAGTAGTTTAAAAAAATACAGCATGGCGAGATGAGGGATATTCGTCAGTTTTTCGTTTTTAAAATGGGGGGAAACAGTGTTATTTAGATTGAAATAGTCTTGTCAGACGGAACATGTTGCCCTACATAAATTAGGGGTTGGAGGCCCATGGTTGGCTGATTTACAGGCATGAAACAGTTATCTGTCCAGCCTTGAGTATAGCAAGTTTTAAATTTAGGTAGATCTCAGACCCTACATCATAATAATTATAAATAGTGAGAATTGATATTAATAACTTTTTTTTGGCCTCGTGTAAATTAGAATATGATCCGGGAATAGTGTCCTTATGGGGAGATCCTGTGCCCATTGAAATAGCTCTCTACAGGGAGCTGTCTATGCTGATCTGGTTGCTGAATCTACTTGTTATCTTTCTAGAGTTGTAGTATTGAAGATGTTACAGGGTTCTGCATTGCATCTATAATGTTACCATTTGGTGACAAATCAGAACCTCCATCATCTGAAGACAGACAAAAAGCATATGCTTCTGTATAGTCTTTGAAGAAATGCCGAGATTGGCAGAATTACTTCTAGTTTTCATAAAGACTTGAGAGAAGAAGCAGCAGATACAGTGAAAATGACAACAAATTACATTAAAGTTCTGTAAACAGAAACCAATCAGCAATAGTAGGTGGGCCTTTTCCAGGCCTTTCTCCCGTGCTTAGATGGCATCACTCACACTTTGGGTATGACTGGCGTGCGTTAGTGATTGATGATTCTCTTCTGTCAGAGATGATCAGTTCTTTTTAATCCCACCTCTTACTGCAGTAGTATTGGACTATTTATGAGAGACAGTGGGGTCAATAAGAAGGGAGCAAAAGAGATGTTATTTCTCATGGCCGGTTGGCACTGCTGGAATTCACTGTCACAGAAGGTGAAAAAGTTTAATGTTGCTGGGTTGTTTGGTTTCTTTTTCCTGTTTTATTTATTTTAATTTTAGGATAACTCTGTGTCTGTTAAGATTCATACTATGCAAGCCAAGGTGAAAATGTTAGCTGACAGGAGGTGATGGTTTAGTAGGGTCAGGAAGAAATTTTCCCCATCTCCCTTTCCCGCTGTGAAGAGTGCCAAACCATCAGATGGGTGTGTACTGGTTGGTTTGGTTTTTTTTCTCTGAATTAATAACTTATCGGCCTTCATGGAAAAAGATGTTGGAGCAAATGGGCTGGTGGACTAACCCAGGCTGTAACTTGATTTCATCTCATTAAACACTGTTTTAAGTTTAGGCAATACACTTGAACAGAAAATATCAAATTTTAATGTGCAAAAGGTGTGTTCAATGTTCATGTGTGAGAATAGTAATACTCCCTATGGGATTTAGGACTGTAATGGTAAGACTTAGCTGTTCTGTTTATCTCCCAAAACTGAAGGTTGTGTCTGTTTTATCACTATCTGAATTTCTTCAAACACCTGAAGGATCTCCTAGGACTCAGAACTAAACAAATGACAAGTTGACCTCTGCATGGTCAGGGCTGTTTGTATGGTCAGATGGGGAAAGGGGCATTATATTATCAAAATTAAGGCTTTAGATGACTGAAAAGCAGGTGAAACTTCTGGTTTTAGCTCTCTCTCCCCTGTGGACAGAAGCTCAGGTCCCAGGTTGGCTTGGTTAAGGTAGCAGTGTGTTATATGTGGGCATGAGGCAATAAACTTTAGACGGACACTTTCCCCAGAGGCCACTGCCTCTGTTTTACAAGAACATCCTCTCTTTTCTGCTCCTCCAGGGGCTGCATTAACGTGCAGCACTGTGATAGCTGATCAGTGGGAACATGAGGCACATCAACCATTAACCACGTTGGAGTCAGGCTGCTGGAAAGAAGACAACCCCTCCCCGTTGTCAGGAGCCATGGTCAGTCACTGGTGGCACTTCTCCCATGGAGGCCAACGCTGGAGCTGGAGTGACACTGATGGAGCTGAGGGCATTTGGGAGGGAAATTGTGGTGAAGGAAGAGCGGCATGGCTGAAACCTGAGAGACTTCAGCTTCCCAAGTGCCTGAGGCAGTCCTAAAAATGGTGCTTGTGGCTTTTTAGGGGTTTGGATGTGCCCATTATTTTTTAGGATATTTTCACAATATTGGTAACTCCTCTATTCTGAAATTCTTTCTTTCCCTCAGCTTTAACTTTCAGCAAATGTTTTGTATCTGAATAGACAACTATTCTTTTTCGATATTTTTATGATACTTTGAACTAACCACATAGCATAAGATTTTTTTTTCACTCTCTTTAGCTGGGTGACATCAGTTTTTGTTTTTAATGAATGAGTATTAAAAAGAATGGAAGTCAGGAAGTGAAAATTACTTTATCTCTGTGGTGGATGTATATTAAGTCAATAATGTGTTCATTATTTAAAGTAATTATATTTAAATTTATTTCTTAAATTTACTTCAGTCTCTTCCACATTTTCATGTGATGTTCTTTGCCACTGGAACTATTATTTGGAACTCCACTCAAATTTTTTTTTTTTTTTTTTAATTAGTTAGAGGGCATTTGAGAGCTACAGACTCTTGGCTGTCTCTTGTGTTCTGTCATATGTGTCTACAGACTTCTGCAAAAAATTCCATTTACTGTGGCCAGCTTAGGGCACTAGATGCTTTAAAGAGTCAGTAAGGATATCTGGTTCCTAGATAAGGCCTCAAAATTCTTAGTATTATCTAAACTGAGGATTAAAAAGTTATAATTTTCCAAAGGTTTCCATTACATTTCCTATTCTGCCTACTGTGCATTGTACATTATTGAAGAGTACTGCTCTGACATGCCCCCCAAAGAAGTGAATTAACATTTCTTGTGAACTCTGTTCTTTTGTGAAGAAGTAATAATGACTCAAGCAGCTCCAAAAGTTTCTCAGATGAATCAGAATTTATTACTTGTAAAATTAATGCCCATTACATTCACTGATGCTGTGCATAAATTGTCATTTGTAGAAAAAAACCCTTCTTTTTACTGTTTGCACTTACTGGTAACAGATCTGTGACTTGTACAGAGGATAGGGACACATGCAGCACGTGAGTGACATAATTTGTGAGACTTTCGCTTCACACTGCTCATCTATAGCTCTCTTTATATACCTTTTCTTTTGTCTCTAAAGCAATTCTAGTTGTGTGTTGTTACCGCTCTTAAAAGACAGTCCATTCTAGCCTGTTAAAAGATGAGCCCTGACTTGTGCTTTGGATTGGACTTGAAGCCTTTTGGGTGCTTCCATCTCTAAAGAGGTTCTCACATGCCAGGGTGGACCTAAGCAAAGCCAAAATTGCTGCTGGTGCTTTTTCTTGGTGGTTTTTTTTTCTTTGTTTGTTTGTTTGGTTTTTCTCTCTTTCTGTTGTTGTTTTTCCTTTAGTAGAGTCAATTATCTTGCCATTGGTTTAGTTTAACTTTTTTTGAAAAGCTTACTTCTCCCTCTTGAACTAAATCCCTAAATTTTATAGGCATACAACTGTCTTTGCCAACCAGTCTCCTGACTGAAAGAAGACATATGCAAGTCAGGAGAAAAAGAAGTATACAAGTCATTTATGATGAACTTAGAAGTATTATAACCAAGAAGATGCCTTCAGAAGAGGTTCCTTCTGAAGAAAATGAGTTGATCAACCTCTCACTGGTTGATTACCCGGACTTTTCAATGGCTTGTGTGAGTTTAGGATATAACTACTATGTTATGAGCAATTCTTTGATTTCTGCTTCCTGTCTCTTGTGGGACTAGAAAAATCAAAGTCAGAAGAAAGTGTAGTAAGACATAAAGTGGGGATTTAGACTGTTTTATAGGAACATACTTAACCTCTCTGTACAATTCTCTGTCTGTGTAATGGGGATAATGTATTTAACTATAGCACGAGAAGTCTGAGGATTAATCGGTTAATGAATTCATAGAACTGTGAGCACGAAAATGTGCTCTAAATGTTTCCCATAGAAATTTCTCCATTACCTAAAGAGAGAGGAAGAAAAAAGCTAATCCATTGCTTTAAAGAACTTTGCAAATTCCATCAAGAACATAGATAATTAAAGTAATATTAATAGATTTTTAGGTCTTCATTTTCCCCTAGAGGCCAGGTGTCCCTGATTTTTTTTTTTTTTCTTCTTCCCCTTCAAGTAATGTCCCTGACTCAGTTGTCAAAGACTGAGAAGCAGAAGTGCCCGTCTAGCTTTGAATTTGATCCCCACAGTGGAGTTACAAGGTTAAATAAATGGGGTGGGTTGGGTGTTTTTATTTAAACTGAGCATAACACTTCAAAAAGATTTTCTCTCCCCCCTCCCTCAATGTATTTTTAGGCTGTATGTACTCCTGCCTATGTCTGTTCCTTAGTCCCAGTTGAAGATTTCAAGGGAGGCGAAGGCTCTATATTGTTTCTCCCTTGTATTGCAGATAGGGGGAGGAGGTGGTTATTAGAGAGAAGCGCTCTCACTCGCTCAGAGCTCTCTCTGTTTCTCCCTCTCTGGCTGATAGCACTTATCTCTCGCTCTCTCTCCTTCTCCTAGGTGATCCATTTCTAGGCAACGTGCTGGCTGGTGCTGGAGCTGCCAGCTCTCTCTGCATCCCACCAGCAAAGCAAGCTCCAAAAGCAATCTGCAGACCATCATCTGCTTTCCTCTGCCTCGCTCCGGGTACTCCTCCTCTCGCTTCTGCCCTGTCCAACCACCACCTTGCGCGACAGAGACAGCACGCTGGGCTCCATTGGCAGATTTATTTTTTTTTTTTTTCCTCCGGTTGTGGGAAGCGATTTTTCTAAGCGAAGGGTGGGGGGAAATCTCTGCATTAGTATCTGCATTACCTTGAAGTTCACTTTGTTTTTTGGCCTCCGGGGGGGCTTTTCCTGCAGGAATCTGGCTGCTGGGAGCGGGATCGCCTGCTCCTCCCACCTCGCTGAAGGCGAGCTATTTGCTGCGGGCTCCTGGGGCTTCTCTGGCCGAGAGGGTTTGTGCGTGTCTGCTCGCGTGTGCGTGTCTGCTTGTGTGTGTGCGTGTCTGTGTGTGTGAGCGTGTGCGTGGTGTGGCTTGGAAGTTGCCGTGCAGCAGCGGGACCGAGCGGATCCCTGAACCCGGCGGAAGGATGGGGATTGTCTGACCAGCAGAGGCGTCTGCTGCCCGCGGCGGCGCCCGGGCTGGATGGATTTGCTGCCGGCGCTCCCAGCAGTTCTGGTGCTGCCCAGGAGCCCCGCGAAGTGACGCGGGGTTTCGCCGAGGAGAGAAGCGCTCGGAACCCCGGGCTCACTCCCTGACCAGCCGCGGCTCTGCGCCAGCCATCGGGATTTACACGCTCCTCCGGCTGCACCTCAAACTCTAGGGCTTCCTGCGCTGCACTGTCCTCCGCGGCAGCACCGTTTGGAGAAGACATCTGTTGTTATAAAGCCTGGACGTCCGGAGGAGATGGAAGTTTTCTCTCTCATCCTGGTCGTGTCCGTCTGTTGGACTCGAACCTGGAAAGCGGCGATTGCAGATTCAATCATTCATATCGGTAAGGGGATGCTGCGCCTGCTGATGCTGCTGGACACTTTTCCAGCTCTCCTTTACAACCTTCCCTCTCTCGGAAGGCTTTCCCCCCTCCTCCCGCAGCCCCCACTCTCTTTTATCGCTTGCTCTTTTTTGTTGTTTTGTACCCTCTTATAATCGCTTTCCAGCAGGACCTCAGGCGTCCTCTTTTTCCCCTACCGCGCTGTGTAGAGGATTCTTGGCGGCGGGGTATATGCATGCTTTAGACCTTGAGGTTTCGATGAAGCTGATGATGGGGGGCCCAGGGCTCGGGCACTTCCCGGGTTCCTCCCCGCCGCCCCTCAGCTCCAGTCTGCTTTCCACCTGCCCCGGCTCGCCCTCGGCCCGGGGAGACCCCACGCCTCCCCGTGTTCCTCACACCACGGTGACAGCCACGCAAAGCCCCCACCTCCCCCCACACTTTTCCTTGCTTCACACCCCCCATCCCGCCTTCCTCTCCCGCGGCGGAACAGGTGGTTTGGCTGGCAACGTGAGCGCTTCCCCTGCCGCGGGGGCGGGGGGCTCCGGCCGTCCAGCACCCCCTTTCCGGCCGCCACCCCACCGGCTCCGGGGGCGCCTACCGGAGCCGCGGCTCCCGGGAAGGGCAGCGGCCTCCCCTCCGCCCCGGGGGTAGGGGGCAGCTCGGGTGATGCCAGTGCACGTCGCTGCCTGCACTCCCCGCAGCCCGTGCCCCTCGCTCCCCGTTATCCCGAGCCATCTCCGGCACGGCAGCCCTCCCTTTCGGCGAGCGCATCCCTAGGAAGCGCCCAGCCCCGCTGCCGAGCGGCGCTCGGTTCCCGCGGCTGGCGAGAGCGGGTCGCCCCCCTGCGCCGGCCGGGGATGCGCGGGGAGGGAGAGGAGCGGAGATGGGGAGAGGAGGAGAGGAGGGCGCTTCCCCCGCGGCCGCTCGCCCATCTGCAGGCACGGCACGCAGGCGGAGCGGGGGCGGGCGGGCGGCCGGCGCCGCGCTGCCCCGGGGAAGGTGCATTTGGGGGCAGGGTCCCGCCGGGGTTTTGGGGAGGTTCCTGGGGCCGTGCCGGCCCCGGCTGTGGGGCAGCTGCCGCTGTCCCCGGGGTTGGCTTTATAAATATGTCTGCCGGTGCTTGTCGTGGGGATCCGTAGCGGGTTTCTGTGAAAGGGGGAGCGGGCAGAGCATTTGGAACGCCCGGCGTCAGGAGCTTTCCTGCAGGACACCGATATTGGGGCAGCGGTGCGCCAGCCCTTCGTGTGGCCGTCCCTGAGCCCAGAAGCCACCTGTCCCCTTAGGTACTGCAACTTTATAGGGGTCAGACCTTTTGGCTGTGTGCGACTGGAGCAGCACATATTGCACAGGGGAGGTAGCGCTCTGTGCCCTCCTTTTAAAGGGAGAAGGACTTTTTAAATTCCTCCCAGTTGTAGACTGTAAAAGCGACACTAGGAGACAGTTGCGTCTTAGGGTTTCTTTCTTAAGAGCTGGTAACAAACGATCACATCCTCGGATTTGGGGGGAAATTTTGACGGTGTAACAGATGAGTTTCTTTGTAACCTGCTGTCGCCCATCCTGCTGGCTAAAGGAGCGCTGCTGGGCAAGCTGTGTGCCTTTGCACTATCATCAGGGGAGACGATAGCTTTTCTCTCCTTGTGTTAATGAAAATTTGTTTTGTTTGCTTGTTTTATATGATAAATTCAACACATTTTAACTCTTTGTAAAAAACTTTTATAATGCTGTTAGTGATTAGATATGTAGTGATTAGATACATCAACACAGTAAATCCTCCTTGAGAGCAAAAAAAAAAAAAAAAAAAAACCCAACCCAGACTAGCAAAAACCAAAGTAGTTGCTTCCCACAAAATTAATTTGTCTTAAGAGACAATTAGTACCGTTGACAAGGGGATTAGCTCTTTTTATAGACTGCTTTATATTGTAATGAAAATGGCAAACTATATAACTGTTACATAGAGCTTTAAATCTACTAAAATGAATATTCTGAAAAGAAATGACCTGAAATCAGAACCGTTTTAACAGTAAATGGCTACACAGCTAAATATTCCAACTTGCACAGCACACAGATGAAAATTTGGTCCCAGGTAACACCACTGAATTTTTTGACCTGGTCTTCTGACCCCCTTTTGCTTTCTTCCACTTGTATTAAATAAACTTATGTATAAAATATTTATACATAAATAATGAACTGAATTTATTTAAATGAGTGAGCAAAAGCTGTAGCAGGCTACTCTATGCAGAAATTAACTACAGAAGAACTCACAAAACCAAAGAAAAAACCAAAATGCTCAGTTCAGGGGAAAAGAAATACTACCAGAGGTAGTACTGATGCCTTAGGCAACAGACAGAATAAATGCATTATTTTTTTCTCCTCCTGCAGTGCTAAGATATTCAGATGCAAAATATTTTGCCTTGTTTGAGAGGGGCAGATGGTCATAAGAAATAACATGTTACCTGTGCATACCCTTTTCCTAATAGTACATACTTTCTTTGGTATGATGAAACAAACTCTCTTACTTGGCTATGGTTGTGTTTCCTGTAAAAGGACAATTTCTGTCTCAAAGTGTTTTATCAGGCATCTCTTAGACAATGCCAAAAAATGTTACAATTTAGTAGACATTAACGACTTGGTGATGTCAGTGGGAGGGGATACAGTGACTGGTATCTGTCTGTGATTATCCCTTTTCATATTCCTGTCTTCTGTGTACAGTTTCTGCTTTTGATCACTAGAGCAGGTCTGTGTGTATGCAAATGTGCTCATTTACAAAGGAAGGTTTTCCTGTATCATATTTTAAACATCGGTAGAGCTGCTTATAGTCTGTGCATTTCTGCTGCTCTGCTATTATAAATAGGAACTGGCAGTTCAGAAAGACTACATTAAGCACTCCTGTGAAAATGGTGAAATGAATCGACTCCACGATAATTTTCCTTACCCTTGTATAAAAAAGAAAGGGGCAGGGTTACCATGTCAAAACCGTGCAATCCTGTATTATGCTGCTTCTCTCAGCCCATGCATTGATTGAGTAATTTCATCAGTCCCACATTACTTGATTGCTTAGAAGTTTCCTAATGATCTGTATGCTGTAGGAAGGATCTGAAAGTCGTGAGTGGAATGGTAATGATTCTGTGTTTTATGAGGCTATTCAAAAAGTCGCTCTGATTTATGTAGCTCGAAAGCTCCCAAGTCTTTGAGATTAGCCACGCTGCCTGATATTTTCTTCATACATCAGTCATCCCACACTCCTCACTCCCTAAACAGGAGTTTAGAACAGTGTTTTAATTAAGCAGGGATTAGGTGGCATTCCTTGTCAACCGCACAATTTGCGTATGCTTTGTATCTTCTACTGCTGATAGTTTCATGCTTTTATATTTTGTACTTTGTGCTCATTTTTTTCCCTCGATATGAACATAGTAATGCGTCTGTACGTGCTTATGGATTTCCTATTGTGTCTATAGAAACATATAGGCAGATATGTGTGCATTAGGTGCTGCAAAATTACCTAGGGCAGCAGACACATAGTGTGGTACAAAAGTTTTGCTGAAAAAATACTCTACAGTATTTTTGAAGGCTGATTAATCTAGTTCAGCTTCCCTGATAACTTTAAGTTGGTTTTTATGTTTATCAGTTAGTTCGGTCAGTTGTGTACT
>WEKY01004984.1:17872-27980 GCA_013390045.1 Picathartes gymnocephalus
AAAAAAAAAAGTCCTCATAGAAAAGTGACACTTAATGAGAAAGGATAATACAGTAACTACAGCATTTTTGTGTAGCATTAAAGTTATGGTGGAAGAGGTGGCACAGAGACAATTACTCTAGTTTTAGTCAACTGTAAACTGATGGATTTGTAAGAGCAGGGTTAGATTTAAAGTAGATTTCCATTATACACATTAGTTGTGGAATGATGGGGGAATACAGTGGAAAAGAAAAGATGAAAGAGAAAAAGTTTCTTGAAAGTTATGCTGGGTTTATCTGACAAGCTCTGTATTCAAGAGGAAATTGAAAAAGAAAATGAGTAAAAATGCAAGGAGGGGAGGAAATAAGATATCAAAGCCAAAAGCCACTAGTTCTGTCTGTTTCTATTTCTCTGGGAGCAGTATAATGTTCCTGTAAGTGCTATGCTCAATGGAAGACTCCTGAACCAGAAAGGGGAAAATGTGAAGATACAGAATTTAAATGAAGAATTATATGTGTGTTTTAATGTATTAGATAACACTCTGTGCTGAAATGCTAATTATTCCTAATTGTTGTATTTGCTTTACCCATGAATAAAATATCACATATCTAATAAAATATGCAGTGAAAATAACTGTAAAATTCCTCTTGGAGCCTTTAATGCAGATTTAAAGGGTTTAATACCTTATTTTTTCATTGCTTTTTAAAACATTAACTTTCTGTAATCAGTTGGATTGCTAAGGCCAATTTCCAGTGAACCTAACAATAATTGCTTGTTTTGCAGAACAGTTTTTTGTTAGTCCAACCGTATCTTTCTCAGAGGCTTAAATCAAGTTGGTGATTTCATTATAATAATTTACTTGTGATAAATCAAAATCAAATAGCACCCCTCCAGTGCTGTGGAAAGGAGCTCCAGGTGAGAGCTCTGGAGAGAGTAGAGGAAGGTAAAACAGCAGACCTGAATGCTGGGCCTGGATTTGCTGTGCCTAATTTTAATGTACACAGATAGATGAATTTCGCAAACCCATTTTTAAACAGAGAAATGAAACTTTGCACAGGCCAGGCTTCCCTGCCTTGGGATGCCATCTCCAGACCTGTGTTTGGGACCCAGACCTGATGACAGACTTGCTTGGTTTTAAAGCGTGCTGGAACTCCTCTCAGTCAAGCCCAGGTTCCTGAGCCCTTGGGATGTTTAGAAGATGTCAGCTGTATTTCTCAGGTGCCAAGACGCTACTGCAGCGTTACCTCACTGCTTACAATCAGCATTAAAAGCTGTCTGGCTGGGCTGAAGGCACACAGTGGTGGTATCTCCAGACCAAACACTATTAAGCAAGGATGTTTCTTTTTGTATATCCTTTGCCTTCTTGCAGTCTTTGTAGTGTTCAGCTTAAACATTTGAGAAATGTTTTGAAACCATTCCATGTACTAGGGAGTTGTTAAAGGGAAAAAGACAGTGAATGCGCTGTAGATTAGTGGCAGTGTGTGCACTGCGGAAAGGTGATAGCTATTTTAGGTCATGTTAAAATTCATTAATTTTTCCCTTTCACTGTTTCTATTAGTTTCTTTCTCTCACATATTCCAGGCTCATGGCAAGAAGTTGTGATGGTCATTTTGTCCTATGCTCTTAAATATCTGCTTTTAATGTCCAGGAAGAAAAAAGTTAAACACACCATAACACAGATATCTTTTATTTAGATAAAACTGTTTTGACTCTGGAAATTTCTCTGGAATTGCACTTATTTGACATCTGTTGAGACAAATGCACCTCGAAAAGTTGGTTATAATTCTGAAAGGTAGTCTTCCTTCAGCTCTCCTCTTTGTGAATAAATAGGCTGAAGCAGTATTGAAGTATATCCACTAATGCATTTGCTAGAAATACTTTTAAAAATTCACTCTTCTGGTACTACTTGAATTTCCATCTCCATGCTCCAGGTTGATAACAAACACTGGGGTATATATTAACGTATGGATATACAATGTAAAAATGCACACTTCTTTAGTAATCTGAAGAACTAGTCTTACTGAAAATACTTGACTGAATTTTTCTTTAATTTGGGATGGCATTAGTTTCCACCCTAAGTAACAACACAAAGATTTGGGAGGATTTTTGCTTGCAGGTGGGAAGCCATAACGTGAATACAAATCGTGAAATGGCACCCCACTGTGCTGGAAGCTGTACAAATATGAAACAAAAAATTGGCTGTCAGGAGATTTGAAGATGAAGTGAAAGAGGGCTTGGATCTCTCCACGACTCAGTTTGTACACCTGGAGACTTGTGTGGCTTTTGAGAGGCAGATTGACTCATTCATGTTTATGAATAATCGCTTTGGGTACAGAGGGATGAAAGCAGGTAGAACTGTCTGCAGGGATGTCCTGTCACCACAGGTGCTGCATGGCTGGTGTCTAAACTTCCTGATCTGGGCCTGTGAGGTGAAAGAGTTGACAAGAAATGAAGTGCAGCAATGTGTTTATAATTATTACCTACAATATGTTATTGCCAGTAACATTGATTAAATTGGCAAAGTAGAAGCAATTATTACCTCATCAGCTGCCACCATGTTATTCTCTGGGTTTACTTACTACAGGAAGAAATGCATGGTTTATGCATGTGCCCACTCTCACACTGTCTCATTTGGACAAATATTTCACAGTGCAGTTTTGGAAGACTAGGTACAAAGAAAAGACCACTTTTTTGGAAAGTGGAAAAATATATGTTGCAAAATTCCCCACTTTGTTTAAATGAGATATTTAAATATACTCGGTGATTCTGAAATATCTGCAGCCTCATTTGGTAGTCTCGTGAAGTTTTTGTATTGCTGTGGAAATATTATTGTAACGATATAGCGAAATGATTTTCCAACTCCTTGAAGCAGCTCTGCTGTTCTGGAATTGGATTGCATCCTGGAGATACATGAGAAATGCTCATTTACTTGAAAAATTCTCTCATTTTTGACAGTGTTGAAAAGAGTATAGGGCCTATGTCAAATAAAATGGCTGAGGTCAGTGGGCAGGAAAAAAACATATTCTCTGCCACAGAGCTGCTCTGGGAGCAGAACCACTGTGGGGAATGTTCTGGTGGTGCCTTTCATGTGTCAGCTTTGGGGAAGGGATGGGAGGGTTGTGCTTAGCAGTAGTGAGAGGTTTTTTGGGTGGTGAAGGGGTGCAGGAAAGATTTGGAGGGGTTAGCACGAGTGATGGGCAGTGCAGGGATAGCTCCAGGGAGTAGCAGGAAATGTTATGTGATTTGGAGACTGGGCTTTATATTTGGGACAGGCCTTGTTGGGAAGGTATATGTCTATGCATACAAGAAAAGCTGGGAAATCCTAAGGAGCGAGGGACTGGAATGGCACAAATATTACTAAAAAGATTAATAATATAATGCAAATGGTGCTTTGAGAACAATACAGCTAGAAGATAATATTAAGTTTTAAAGAAACTAAATTATAGATTAGAAAATGGGATTGTTTCTCCCTGTCTAGCCTCTATAGTTTTACCAAAAATCATTTGATTTGTGTGGTAGATCTTAGTTTTTTGGGTTTTTTTCAGCCAATAATTGTACCTGGTTACTTGGCAGCAAAGTGAGATCCATTTTACTCTTGTACTGTTTAATACCCTTGTAGAGAGATGCAAACAACGAGTATTGAAGTGTCATCTTCCACTCCTCTCCTCCCAGGGTAACTCCAGGTGTATTGTACCTTCCTGCGCCTCGGCGCTATCCTAGCATTTTATTTCATAGGCTGGTCTGCACCATGCCTCTTTTTAAGCTCAGCTTCTGTGGCTGGCGAGTAGGAGGAAGGGATGCACACAGCCACAGCTTCTGCTCCATTGACTTTTGACCTAGTTTAGGAAGGAAGGAAAGGGTGAATAATGCAGCCTGCTTCTGGATGCAAAGCCTGCCGTGACTTTCATGGAATGAGGGGGTGAGTGCTAGCTTTCTCCTCATCTCGAATAGCTGCATAGCTTGCTTTAAAAGTTGCACCTTTCTTCAGTGAAGCTCTAGGGTGGTGAGTGGCTCTCCTTTCACACTTATGGCATATGTCCTCATTTGGTCTGGTTTTCTGTCAACATCAACCTTGTCCAACCCCCATTCAAGGCAGAAAAGGCACAGCCCCTGGCTTGTGTTTCCTATAAATGAGACACATTAAGAATTGGGATAATAGTTTTTTAGGATATTTTTCTGTTTGAGATCAATGATTTCTAATAACAAGGAATGATGTATGGAAGGAGGAGGTAAATACTTCCTCAGGGGAAGGTAGATAATGATAGCATTTGGAAACTGCTATTGCTGAAAATCATCTTCTCTGGATTTAGTCAGTTAAAAAAAAACAAAAACAAAAAACCCCAAACTAAAAAACCCAGAAAAAAAAGTCTTTTCAGTAAAGTACTGTGGGGTTGGAGTTTTTTTTAACAATTTTTAAAGGGTTGCATTTTCCCCCCCATTTTTTGTAAGACTGCCAAATGTCTCTGAGGCTAGAATTAATTGGGTCTTTGTGTTGTGTCAAGTAAGGAGTACAAGTGTTTTCAGAAAATACTAGGTTTACAGACTTCCATAGAGAACATCAAAGGGAGAGAGGGGCTAACTTTCTATTAACAAAGTCCTTGCATCATTTTGTACCACTAACTTGGAGTAACAAGTAGAATATTGAAATTGCTGATGTTGGTGCTTCGGAAGCTGTTGGAATCATCCCCGGTGCCCTCATCCCTTCGTTCTGACTAATCCTCCCTTCAGAACAAGCGTGTGCCGATTTCTTTTGCTCTCACCTCCAGGCATCTGCAATGAGTAAACAAACGTCTGCTCCTCAGAAATAAGCAGCATTTGGGTTTTTTGAGAGAGGTTCAGGAGTAAGGGCCATGGAGATGTATTTTGTTGTTGGCATTGCTTTAGTAATACAACAGAGGTTCCTTGTTGCGGTTCATTTCACAAATTCCCCTGACCATTTTGGATTTGAAAGTATTTTATCACTTTTTAATACTGCTCTTTCAAAGGCCACTTCTTAAAATGGATGGAAGCCAGTGGATGGCAGCAGTCGTAGATGTAAGCTTTGAAATGGCCCTTTTATGGAGGGGTTTGAGAAGTAAGTCTTGGAGCTGTTGCATTAAAATTCCAAAGTGTTAACTTTAATGTAATAATGCTCTGACAAAGTGCTACTACCATCTGCTAGTGAGAATTAGTAATATTTTAAAATCTCCATAATTCCCAGAAAGAGCAGAGGAGTCATGGCATGAAGAAAAGTCTAACTCTAAATTAGTATTTTAGTTCAGGAAGTCGCAAACTCATTGTGGGCACCACTGACTGCTAGAGATTTTGTGTCACACTCTCAGCTCACATACAGGAGTAAATATTTGTGGTATGTGACTAGAATGGTGCCTGTTTCTAGCTGTTTCCAGCTTGGTCCCCAGTTTTGAAGCAGAATCCTTTTTGTTTACAACCACTCACAGCAAGAATTCAGTGGTAACTACAAATACAGTTTGCATGGTAAAATAACAAGGGAGCGTGCTCCCCATGGATATGTGAAAAGCTTAATTCCTTATAACTTTTGTGGGCTGAGAGGCAGTTCTTTGTTCAGCGTTCCCATGGGATTTTGAACTACACCTAAACACTCAGCCTGTTCTGCATGTGAAAGTTAGTCTGCGCTGAAGAGTATGAGCTGTGGCTGGAAATGTTCTTGGTAACAGAACATCTCCATCCCTAGACTTCTCTCAGCTGAATACGAAGTAATTCAGCTTCTAGTAAGAAGTGGGTCTGACCAGTTTTGAACCTATTCTAAAGCCAGTATGACTTACTGGTGTCTGGTTTTTTTATCCATAATAACTTTACTCATATTAACAAACAGCCAAATGTTGCACAATATTTAAAGAAGGGAGTAAGAGGAGAAACCAAGTAATGACAGACTACACGTAGCTGTTGGATTGTCCAGTGTAGGAAAGATTTAGGAGATCCGTATTAAAAGATGCATTTTATAAGAATTCCAGTTGAGAAGAAAAGGGAAACTGTGGCCAAGTTAAACATGTTTTTGTCTTTTTCTTACCTCTCCTTAAAAGGACTCACTATTTTGTTTATTCACAGTCTTGCACGGACTATAACTAATGTTCTTAGCTTGTTCTGCACTGTAGTAGATCATATCTCATATGCTTTTAGCTGAAATAATCTTCATCAGCATTTCTTGCTGAGGTACAGATACTGCATATGTGAGTCCATAGGCCTGTTGGTACTATGGCCATGTGGTCCACATAGCTAAGACAGGGTAAGTCAAATTCTACTCAATTATAAACCAGTTCTACCTGGCATTATTATTTTGTATTTTTTTTTTTCCATGCTAGAAGTACACCTGAAACTGATTTTGTGTTTGAGGAGTCAAGTCTTTCACTTGTTATTTTAGGTGTAAAGATCTTCACCGCTTTCAAAATGCCCCTCAGAAACCCACACTGCTTTCCTTGTTTTTCATGTAGACAGGCTGATTGCCCATAAAGTTACTTGTTTGAGGCTAGTAACTGTAAATCCAGGATGCATGAAAAATTTCTTGTCTGTCTGTTACTCAATTCAAGCAACTATGTTGTCTTGTACTATCACTGAGTGTTATTTTGGTTTATCTGATGTGAGAGAGGGAATACAGAGAGGCACCTTCTATTGTGTTAGCGAACATCTGTGTGAGGCAGAGGGAGCAGAGCCTGTTCGAACTGTGAGCATGAAGTCTTACCATAACAGTATTCTTGTCATGCTCTTGCTTTTTGCTTAGACAGGTTTTTGTTTCCTTTCATATCTGGTGCATACAGAGAAATAAAACCAGATGGATTTTTCACACCTTTACAGTGAATACTGGGCTGATGAAATAGAATTGGCCAGTCCACAGTTGTCAGTCGATAAATCTGGCCCTTGAAGGGATCTCTGTTTTTCATGACTGGGTGCTGAGTAATCTCTGCCGGGTCTGTCACATGGTGACCTGCTTGAGAACGAAGCCAGATGCATTCCCACATCATTTTCACTGCTTGTCTCCTTGTATGTAAATGTTTATCTTGCCTCTTAAAACTGTTTTGATACTGACAGATTCAATGCACATATGAGCAGGAACTGAACTTTATTAAGAAGCAACTCGTGATAGGGCTAAGGAGACCAATCTCTACCTCATAAATCCATTATTTTTGAAAGGACTCAAAGCAATTTCTAGGAGCTATCTTTTTACTGATTCTTCTCATTCCCAGCATCTTGGCAAAGTATGAGATTGATTTCACCAGGAGCTAGGGAAGAAACTTTGGTGCTACTTGTTCTAGCACCAAAGAGTAAGGGGCAAGGGGAGGAGGTGGTTGGTGATTTGTTGCAGGTCTTAATGAATTCTTGCCTCCAGGACTGAGTATAAAAATGGTAGAGTGCTGTGCAAGGCATATGCTTGTTATCTGCTTCTTCCTTTAGAGTCACTGGAATTTTCTTAAAACTGTGCTGAGAGGTATTTTGTGAGATTTAAAAAAAAATTTTAGAAGTGCTCAGAAATGTAGTCCTTACTGCAAATTCTCCTCAGTGTCTACCTCTATTTGTAAATAAGCAAATGTCTTTTAAAAAGTGTGATTGGCATAAGGCAGAGTAGCCTGGCTAAAAGTGTTTTCTGTCTAAATGGCACAAAACTGCAAGTGAGTTCACACAGGAATGTCCTGATACAGTTTGCTGAGGAGTCACTCACGGTAGCTAAACCACCTCATAGCTGGGCAGGTGTAAGGTTCTCCTCCTTTCTTTACCTTCTCACCAAAACAGCTTGGATGTACTCCTGGCCACCCCTGACTATCCTGTTTCGTGTATGCAGCTGCCTGCCTATCTCATTCCCAACAAGATTATCTCATCCCATCCCATGCTTCCTCTCATTTTCCTGCTACAGAAACCACTTCCAGGGGACAATTAAGGGTTTACCTGCACGCTAGCAGTTTCTTATGCTTGTGAAATGCCAAGGGTTGAAGCCAAGAAAGAGCAGAGTTCTCTGCTACTTGGCAGGTACTTCTATCAAGCAGCTGTTCTCTCTTTAACATGTCTTAGCCCATTCCCTCCAGACTGAATTTGACACCAGCAATGACATTTATTGTCACAGTACCTATGTTGCAAAAACCTGTGTTTGTGAAGATCCATATCTTTGATATGAAATGGCTATGTGTTTGTATATTGGCATGCAAGCATATTTATGTTGAGATCTGGCATAATGGTAGGCAGAAACTGGAGAAGTTCCTAAGGCAGCAGCTTTAAGGCAAGGGTAGTGACTGAAATTTGTAGCTAAATGACAAATTGTGTTCTCTGGTGCTGTTCATCCAATAGCATTGCTAAGTACCTATGTTGTGGTTAGAGTCCTTGAGATGTTGGACCAGTTTGATGTGCTGTCTGTAAAAAATGCATAGTAAAAAACTGCCCAGGGTGAAATTTTTGTAATCTTGCTGTCTTGTTTCCCATCAGCTTCATTTACTTGGTCTCATGCCCCAGGAAAATACTCTTGTATCTATGTTACCAGAAAGGCAAAAGAAAACTTCAATAATAGATTTAGCCTGAAACTATTTGGGAAATATTTCTGCTTCTGTTGCTTCTTATTTTTCCCCATCTATGCTGACAGATTATATTTATTAGCACAACATAATATTTGGAGCCAAAATACTTACTGAAATCCTAGTTAAATTGCTTATTTATCAGTCTGCTCCTTGTAAAATAGGATTTCTAGGTTCTTGCTGGTTACATGATATAAATGGCACTGGTTCGGGGGTTCTGGAGCTAACTTGGCTCGGCAGAGAACCTAACTTTCTTTTACCTAGTCATGTTCAATGTATAGTCTGTATTCAGCTGCATTTATATGCAATCAAAAGTGACAAGCAGATAGAGAAGCTCAGAGTTTTTTTCCTAACTGATAATCATAATTGTGCAGTGAAGAAATTTTTGCAGTGACACAAGAAAGGATTTTTGATGCATTTGTTTTTGTCATACAAAACAATATTTTTGCAGACTGCTGGTTCTGCTGACTGACTACAGCCTTGACATATTCTCAGACTTTGGTTTTTTTTTTCTATTCTGTAAAGATCTGAAAGAATGTGTCATTGTCCCATCTCACTGTCTGAACATAGTATGCATTTGAGCACATTGCTGGGTTGAGATGGAGCTTTAATCCTGTATGAATTCTTTTCTTGGTAATAACTCCTGCTGGAATGGTCACCAGGATAAAGACTGCTGGCCATGTTCCTTTTCTCACCTCTAACTGGAATGTGGTGAAGGGTTAAGTAGATTTTCAAAGTAGTCACTGGTGCCCCTTTTTTCAAGCAGGGCACATATTTCACAGCTGACGTTATTTTCATCATCCCCAAGGGCTGTGATAGTGCAGCCACTAACGCAGTCTGAGAGACCTGAGTGTGTGTGGATAGAAACTTTTTTTAGGAGATAAGGTGGAGGAAATAAAAGAAAATATTTCCCATATCACATGTTAGGAAAACATGCTGCCATTTAAAAGGAAACAAAATAGGCTGTAACTATCTTCTTATAGGTGATTCTTTTAGAGAAAAACATTGTGTCCTCTGTTGTAGAACTTTAGGAAGAAGAACATGTCTACCATTGGGCCTGAAATCTGTTTTCTGCCTTTTCAGACTCCATCTCTCTTGACTGCTGAAATCAGTATGAATCATTCCATTGGCTTTATGGGACTTTGGATCACATTTTCTATATTTATGTGATCCCTTCTTGTCCTTTTATCCTTTCCTTCTCTCTCCCATCAACTACTTCCTTGCCTTTTTTATGCAAAGGCATTAGTAGCTGCCAAAACTCATAAGCAGCCTTTCAGTAATACATGTGGAGTGTTCATGCATGTGTGATTAAGGGAGACTGACTAGGGAAATCTTCACATTCAGATTTTAACATAGGTGGGAATCCCACTGACATGTTATTCCTATTACTCTTATAGTCTTTTGTATTGGTTTAAGTACTTTTGTCTGAAGAGGAGAAACCTTATTTAGAAGCAAATTAATTTTCAGTGTTTCTGAAACATTGATCGCTGTCAGCTGCTAAAGACAGAACAAGATGGACTACACTGATGTCGGTTCAGGGCAACCCTTCTATATCCTCTCTTCTATGCTTTATTCTCTTTATGGCTGACAGGAAAGGAGACAAGAAGTAGTTTTATA
>WEKY01004985.1:0-23816 GCA_013390045.1 Picathartes gymnocephalus
TTAATTTTTTTTTTAATTACTCAGTCAATATCCTGGAAGACAGGACTAGCGTGAGCTATTTTTGTGCTGATTCCTACTCATAATTTCACACACACTGCCGAAATTAATATAGATTGGTATCTAATACTGCAGTTTGCATCCAAATCCATCTTTGCAATAACAGCTGCATAAGGTCTCTCTTGGAAAAAGTCTGTGCTTTCTAAATGCTAATCACCTCTATTGAAATGAAAAAATTCAAATTGTAATGAGTTTTAAATACACGTAATTGTGCATTGACTGGAATAATTTAAGAGAGGCAAAAAATCCTGACTTCTAATGTTGACATTTTGACAAAGGCACACAGTTGCCCAATTAAGGTTCAAATTGACTTTGTCGTTTGAAGAATTTATTTCAATAAACAGCTACTTAGAAGTCCTAAATAAGTAAAATGAGTACTTTGGAATAAGCTGTGAGTATTAACATGTAGCACTGGATGAAAAACCGAATGGGTGAGACAAAATGTTTTTCTGCATTAGTAGAATATAACAAGAAGAAAAAATCTGGAAAAGGTTCTTTACCTGTTTGGAAAACTATCTTGTATCCGTATATAGCCATCATTTTTCAAACCTGTGGAGGGAGTGAAGGCATGAAGCAGTCAGTATAGTCCTGATTTCTGGCAAGATCTGGTACATCTCATTGGAAATATGCTGTTTTCTCATGGGATGCTGTTGGAGACAACACAAATTGTCACGAAGGTTTTTTAAACTGTGCTGTTAATTTTGGACAGATCTCTACAGAGGTCCAAGCAAGTTTTGTTACTGTAAACATCTGTCTTTGTTCTGATTGTTTGCTAAGAAAGCACTCTGTTTTCAGTGTTTGGTACCAGTTTTCATTTATCTGGATTCTAAGTGAAAAACCATCTTCCCTAGTTAAGAAGTATTTTCTGTTTTTTCTGACACTCTTTACTTTAAGACCTGATATTATTTCCTCAATTTTTGTGTGGTCATTTCAAAAATAGAACAAGACAAAGCCAAGTGGAAAATCTCAGCCTTGGTCTGGTAGCAATGTGAGTTCTTACACAGAAGAAAATTAAGCTGTGAGATACAATACATGTGCAATCGTAGATTGAATAATCTATTCCGAGTTAAATGGTTCAAAAATATGAAGGCAATCTTTGTCAGTGATAGCTCTGAAGTTTTAGTGGACTTTTTTTTTAATGAAGAAGATAAAAAATAATTCACAGGAATTTAAAAAAGTAAACATGGAAAGATTAGCAGGCGTTTCACAAACCTGGAAAATAGGATAGGAGACATTTTGACTACATTTACGATAGGGTAAAAAATTTTTAGCATCTCTTCAAAATTTTATGTGATTAGCTCTTCTGTTGACTTTGAAAAATTTTTCTTTACTCAGCATAAAAATCCTAAGCCTTTTAGAAGCACAATTGGTTTTGCCAATGATTGCATTATGACCACCCTTTTTCTTCCATTTTTTCCCACATTTCCAGTGTGTTTTTTATAGTTTTCCTGCTCACAATTGACTATAATGAATTTTTAGATAATACAGAAAATGATTTTTTAAAAGTACAGAGAAAATTATATTAAAACCAGTGTAGAGAGCACTATCTGAGTTTCTCATTCCTCATTACTTTCCCTCTGTGTTGTCTGACATATTTATTTGTCTTCTGATTCCATGTTCATCTTGTTGCCCTACAGCACAGTTTCACACAATATGAGTATCAGACTTGTGAGATTAAAAGCTGTCAGTGCATCTGTTCTGATCTTTGAATTGCCTCACTTTTATGATGTCACATATTACATTTCACTTTGGGAAAATTTTCTTGTATTTTTGTCTTACTATTCTTCCTAAAATATAATGAAATCTATAAACTCTGAAAAAGTCTTTCTGATAGTCAAGACTATTTAAGTCATTTTTAGCAATATATTGGACTGATATAAAATATGGCAATTTATCTTGCTTGATTAGGATGTCTGTGTGATTTAAGAACATACTAAGTTACAAGATTATGGATTTTTGACTGAAGAAATTGTCCTGTTTCATTTATCATTTCAATATAGATTTTTTTTAAACTGTCCATGATTTAACTCATAAACCATAATGACTTATTGAATCTTTGTTACTGAACCAGCAGCCACTAAGGTAACTAATTTGTGTCATTATTTGATTTTGAAGAATGAGCTGCTTGAGGTAAGTTAAAAACCAGGACTACAAAAATTATATTTCAACTGGAATGTGAGTCATAAATGAAATCTGTTTTCACCACCCCTGCCACATTTGTTGATAACAATCAGCAATTTTATAGGGACTCAAAAAAACTTGATAGAATTAAAAGCTAACCAGGTTTTTTAATTTACAAAGGAGTATGCTATACACTGTCTATTTGTGATTAACATTTATCTCCATTCATCATGTGCCTCTGCTTCTAAGACTTTATTTTCAGACATGAAATTTCTGGAGTTTCATAATCTCATGAGATCCCATACGTGCCAAATCCACATGTGCAGGTACACTGAGATATGGTCCAAAATTCTCAAGTCATATATAATCTTCATCCAATATTTCAGTTTATACATATGAATGAACTATTAATTTTTTAAGTTACAATCCCTTTCCAGTAAATAAATTTCGCTAAGTTTTTATAGTTCAAAGCTTTTTTAGAAATCAGAATATTTGCCAGTAATAGAAATATTTCAAAAATGTCATCTATTTTACCCCAGAAGTGAAAATTTTCAACAGTTTCTCACCTTCATTGTATAAAAAATTGCAATATTTTATTTAATCTCACATGCTTAGTATGTTTAGATAAACTGAGACCACTTTAGGAACTTAAAAGTTATCATAGTTCTCAGAGTTATCTATTAAAATAGGTAGCAAGAATTTGTTTAGTTTTGCATTGTTTTCCAGAATTTTGCCTGTGCTATTTTAATCCATACCTGTGGACATGCACATGCACTCAAACAAATTTGTAAATGTTCTTAGTTTTAGTCATCCAACCTTTGCCTGACTGTTCCTCTCTATATTGAATAGTAGGTATTGAGTCTGAAGGAGAAATGTTTTTCTGTTAATCAAACTTTTGGTACAACAGGTTGTCTGTAATATCAATCTATTTTTTCCTCATGATCTACAGAGGCAAGGGAGAAATATCTAAGGGAGCAATTGCCTTAAATTTCATGGCTGCTTTAGTATTGAGTCAATAAAATGTGAATTATCAATACATCTGCACCGCATGAGTGACTGTATCCTGTTATTGTAATGAACAGTAGATGTAGAAATATGAAAGAAAAATTCTAAGAGATTACATACAGTGTAACAGTGAAATGAAATATTATCAGGCAAGATAATATCTTACTGTGTGTCCAATTTTAATGAAAGAAATCAAGATGAAACCAAATGAATTCAATTGCATTAATTTTGAAGCTTAGATGTCTCAATTTCTAGAAATTAGAGATCATGCATTTTCTTTCAGTTATAGACAGAAAAATGTGCCAGACTTCTGCACATAGTAGTACAATTTGTTTATACTAATATATCTGTTCTCTGTGACCCACCTCAGTCACTGAGATCTAAAGATTGCAATCAAGTCGGAGGGATGAGGATCTTATTTATGGATAGCATATGAAACAGCAGAAATGGGAGAAATTTGAATAAACATTTAATTGAAATAATTTAAAACTTCTCTTACTGTACCAGTCAGTTTTTTGGTTGTTTTTTTGTTTGGTTGGTTTTGTTGGTTTTTTTTCCTTCTGAATAGTTCCTCATTCAGGAATGAATGAGATTTCAGAGAACACGGCTTTTTAGTTATTGCATAACAATATAGTGTTTAGCACTCTTTTTCATGGTTGAATATTGTGGTACAGATCTGTCTTCTTTTTGACTTCTATAAACTTATTTAGTCATCAAACGAGCAGATACTTCAACACATGTTCTTTATTGAACCTGAGACTATATGACAGTTTTAGTGTTTGATATTGACAAAATAATTAAGTACTGAGATGTCACTGTAGTATGAGAGAAATGGACCTTCTCCCTGCCTCTGGCTATAGACCATAAAATATCCAATGAACTGTGAAAGGGACTAGTAGTGTTGATTTCATACAAGGCGATTTTGAAAAAGCTAATAATTTCCAGTGTGTTACAATAAAAAAATACATCCCTCCCCTCCCCCCACAAAGAAATAAGAGGGATAGAAAAAAGAAAAAAACAATAGACCCACTATTTATTTTAATGCATGTTCCATGAAGAAATGTTGCTGGAAATTGTCTGCCCAAAAGTGTAGAAATAAACTAGTGTAAATTTCTTTTCAAAAAAGTACACAACATTCAAAATCTGGAAAGATAAAACATGCAGTAAAAACATTCATTTTAGGGATTTTCATACCATTGGTACACTTACAAACTTGTTGACTTTTATATGATTGTTGTTCTTTTACCTTTTCCTTACATAATTATTACTGTTTTTCTTACATGATTATTACTGACATTTAAGACAGAGAATGTCCCATACTTACTTCGTTATTGTAGAAATCAGTTTCACAGAGACATTTAAAAATAGATCTATCCCATTAGCAGCACTGTATGAAATATGGGTTGAACTACTTTCCATAGCAGTAGTGTACCAGTGCACGCTGGAAACTGTATTTTATTACTAATAAATGTTCCATTATATGTTCCCTGCTCAGTGGTTTTCCAGAAGCTGCTATAGTGCTGACTCATGTTCTTCTACTCTTTAAGGATTTGATATTAAATAACTCAAACTTAATAGGATAGGTAGGAAATTACATCCTAAAATGAGTTGGAATAAGTTCTAGTTCAAACATCTGTGTCAGAAAATCTGCAGGTTGTGGTAGGGGTCTATAGCATTCTGGTTACTTCTTAGCTGTAGATGAAGTCTTTTCAAAATAGTGACTGAAAACAGTCTGCTAATCTTCTATTCCTAAGAAAAAATGTTCAAAACTCCTACAGAGAGATTTTCAGAGAGTAAAAAAAAAAGAAGAAAAAAAAAAAGAAAAAATAGAAAAAGCATTAATATTAATTGCAAATAAAAATTGCAAGATCATATTGTTTAATGCATTAACTGTTAATACATAACTGTGAACTTACATGTGTAGGGTGTATCTATGTTGCTGGGTAGTAGCAGTTGTTTGACTTTGTATTCCTGACTGGTGGTTCTTTACACTTCGCTTGCATTAAATTTCACTGATACGATCTGTCAGCAAATATGTAGAATATACCTTTACCATCCCTGGAGTGGTTTAGGTTTTTTGTTGTTGCTAGTGCAATTAAGTATTTGTTTTCATGTTTTTGCATAGTCCTAACAGGCATCCTTTATAAGAACTGCCAGTGTACCATATTGTGTCTGGGGTTCAAGGTTTGCAGCTGTGTTAAATTTGACAGACATCAGTTTATGCACCTGAAATACTTGCAGCACAAGAAAATTTCTGAGAAATTGTCAACACTATTGATTTTTTTGTCAGATAGTCTACATGGGCTGGACGGAAGAACGGGAACAAGACTCCCTTCAGGACCGAATGTACACACCAAAGTTTCTAGCACTGAGGGGATCTTCCCTGTATAAATTTATAGCACCTCCAGTAAGTATGTTTCTCATGCTTAGTGGGAATAAATGTTATTAAATAAAATAATGCCATGTAATGTGTACAAGACTTTCACAATAAGATATCACTCATTGGGCTAGCAGGATTGACACTAACAGCATTGAAAAGTTCCAGGGTGTGTAGTATAGAAGTGATAGAAAACAGCTCTTCATCAGATGATTGGGTATCTAGCAAGAATTTCTTTCCCCCACTTAAATGAACACTTAGAAAAATAAAAGAGAAATCTGCTCATGTTAAAAGGGAGCTTTTAATTTTCCTTTGGCAGACAGAACAGGCCCGAAGCAAGATAGTTAGATTTAAACTGAACTAGGTGCTAGGATATGTCAGGTTTATTAGTGGGAGTTTGCCTTTTTTTGATGGATGTTTTTCAGGATCAGATTAAAATGTCGGATTATGCTAACAAGCACCTAGTTCAGTTTCTATTTCATTCTAGTGGAACTGCTGAGATTTGGGGAAATATCAAAGCTTTTTATATGCTGTGGAGATGGCAATATGTCTCTAGATTTCATCCTGAATGCAAATTTTTGCTGCTTGACAGCATCAAAAGGAAGGTAGGGAATCAAATGAAATTGTTTAAGTTAAATCTATTAATTGGAATCTCACTGGGAACACTGGACAAAATTTTAGTGCTCGTCTTATACTCAGCAACTTACTTTCACAGACTTATGGTACATCTAAGCTGCAGAAAAGATCCTTTAGCTAACTTTTAAGCCAGTTGCTAAGGAGACAGTAGCAGTCCCAAGCCTGCAGCAGGAAGAGTCATGTGGATTAATTTTTCCTGTTTATTGGGTGACCTTTCTGACTGCTGCTAAACCCTGTGTTTGTCAGATCCAGGCAGTAGCTCCTTCCTGCCTGAAACAGAATCATAGAATAGTTTGGGTTGGAAGGGAGCTTTAAAGGTCACCTAGTCCAACCTCCCTACAGCAAGCAGGGACACCTTCAACTGGAGCAGGTTGCTCAGAGCCCATCTAACCTGGTCTTGAATGTTTTCAGGGATGGGGCATCTACCACCTCTCTGGGCAACCTCTTCCTGAGGTGGTTCAAAGCCGTCTTGTAAATCCTTAGGTTGATCACCAGTAATTATTGTTGTTCAGAAAATATGGCTAAAAACATGTGAAAGATATGGGGAATGGAAGTAAGTATGAACTGGAAACTTCATCTGTTCAGTGTTTGTACACTGGTTCACAGGTGTGGGAGTTTGGGTCTCTAAGGTCTATTAATGGCAGTTTGCCTTTTTTTGGTGGATATTTTTCAGGATCAGATTAAAATGTCAGATTATGCTAAAAAGCACCTTAATTCAAAACCAGCTCTCTTGTCTTTGCCAGACCTACTCAAGCATTTGCTGCCTGTCAAGTAACCATTCTGGGTACTAGATAGACACAGAATCAAATGGTGAGAAATCCTGATCAATACAAAAGAGGAAGATTCTTCTTTTTTAAAAACTATGGAAGAGACCACGAGCCTCTTTACTGAAAAAATAATAAATTTCTAGGAATAATATATTTGTATGGGGTAAATGTCTGATGCAGGGTGATTATTGGGTGTGAAAGGAGTAGGTTCACGTGAAGAATCTAAACCATGGTGATGTGAGTAAAGAAAATTTTGGCAAGCTGCTATTGTATAAGACAAGAAATCCATCCTTGAGTTTTTATAGGTCTTGCTTCAGCTCAGCTGCGAGCACAAAATGATTTTGTATAGCCAGATTCTGGTTCCTAGTCTAAAATAGAAAGACTGTTCAAACACAGAGAAAAATATTTTCTCCCCATGGAGTAGGAGGGAAGCAGAATGATAAGCATGCTTTTTTTAGGACAGAGGAAGAGTTCCTACAGAGGTGCCTTAAAGACATAGAATCATAGAATGTTTGGGTTAGAAGGGACCTTAAAGATCATCCAGTTCCAACATGTGATGTATATAACAATTGCACGCTTCTAAAATCCTATTTTCTGTAGGCAAACTTTTACACATACAGTTATATTTGCTATTCTGGAGGTTTTTCTCTTCCAGGGATTACAAAATATTATGAACAAAGTTTCAATGACAGTTTCAGAGCTTCTTTTTTATGAGATGTATAAAGTGTAGTTAAGATAAAAACTGTTTTAATTATATGTGCAGTGTAAACGACTTGTACAAAGTTGTTTTCTGAAAAGAGATGTCCTGCAAACTTTCTTAACCAGAAAATCAAACGAAAGTATTTCCCCAGTCTCTGCCAAAGTCTAACACATTAGGGAAGCATGTGTTTAAATAGTGTCTATCAACAGCCTCCCCCTGCCTCTTTTTTTATATGTTTCATCAATAGTATTTCCACATCCCATGCTCAGATAAAGGAGCAATCCTAGTGTTTCTTATTTGCATTTTGAAAGCCTTAAAGAAAACTACTTCTTTACTCTTATTTTTTCTGATATTTCCTGGAACACTTCCTTCTTTAGAATTATTAATTGTGTCAAGTCTGGTGGGTTTCAATTTCTTCCAGTTTATAATTGGAAATTTACTTGAGAAAAAGCCACTAACACCCTTTCTTTTGCTACTTATATTTTAAATTAAAACATTAAGAGTGAACGGTGCAGCAATTTCTGTGGGTGTCTTAATTCTACAATTGCTTTTGCTTTGAACATATATTTATACAGAAAGGGTTTTGGTTTGATCTGAAAAGTCCCTTTACACGTACCAACAAAAGCAGGAAACCAGGGGAGAAGGGGGAGCTCTTATACTTTCCCCCAAAGTATGGAGCCTATCATAAATTTTTAAACATAGCTCCAAATGACTTTGTGCTTCAGGAGCAATAATAACAACTTTTCCTCATGGCACAATATGACTTCATCTGGCGTGACTGGTGTTGTGGGCTCAGTGGGGCTGTAGCAAGACTCCTCTCCCCATTATTCTTTTCATGGTGAGAAATTTATCCTTTTGTCCATAGGAGAAAGAGTAGCTTTATGATTTAATGCCCACAGTTCAATAAGATAGTAAAGACTGCATTTGACAATGACGGCAAATAAAGAAAACTCTAAGAGAAGAGGAACTATGACTCCGTATTTTTGAACCTTTCATTCCTGCCTGTGATTTCCTTAAAGAACTTTCCATTACAGTAATATTTATAGCTAAAATTTAGAATTTTCTCATATAACATCAAAATAATTTTGATCTATTAATGATTATTTTCTCTTTAGATAAGAGATAAATTGGTCTCATATAATATTTTCTTCCTTGGACTCTGGAAACTATTTTATTAAACATTTTTCAAAAAGTTTATCTTGAATCTTGTAGAAGCAGTAACATATGTTTTCATCAACCTCTTCATTGTGCCTAACAAATTTAATGATACAGCTGTCTTCCTTTGGATATGGGCCACTGTCCAAAGTGTCTTACCATTAAGGTGGTTATTCTTTCATTTATAACCTCAATTTCATTCTATTTTGTGCCTTCTTCTGTATTTTGAGACTTTAATATTCTCCTGTTTTCTGCTTGCATTTTCCTTGGAAATTTTATACACTGTTCTGATATTGCCCTAACTCTTCCCTTACTGAATATATTCATCTATCCCTTTCTGTCTTAACAAGTCTTGACACCTACCCTTCCATGATTTAATTTAATTCTTTTATATATGCATTTTTCTGTGTAAAATAGTTGTCTAAAATGAATACATTTAGAAACAATTGTGAAATCCCAAAACAAAGAGGGGAAAAAATAAAGGCTATTCTTCAAATCTTAGTTTGTTAGAATTTAGGAGTAGATTAATCTTGGTAAGAAAAAATAGAAAGCGAATATCTGCTTGTGTTGTTTCATGCTTTGTTTTTTAAACCTCGGAATTAAAGGCATGTGGGGTAAGTGGGACATTGCAAGGTTGGAGACTGGTTTTATGGATTTACAAACACTGGAGGTGATTGGGACCAAATAGAAGCATGCAGTTATAAGGAAGAAAGTGGTGAGAAACCTGTTTTCTAATAGATAAGGCTCTGGCTCTGTGGGCTGAATTCAAGGGCTGTATCCTCTCGGGATCTCACTGCAATCCCTGCCAGTTCCCAGGGGAAGCATCATCATTTTGCATAGAGCAGGCTGCATGCAAAGGAACTGCATTGTAAGGACAGGGAGGAAGTCTCCTAAGAATTGCCTGGATGGAACAGTCTGGTTGGTCCCTGCTAGCTGTTGCTTTGAGGCAGTGCTTGGAATTTCTGAATATGTTTTACTCAATGTAAATAGTTTAGGGATTTTTTTTTTGTTGCTAATAAACTTAACTCTTGAAACAAACAAAAATAACTTCATTTCTTTTTCTGTTTATTTTGTGTTTTGTTATTTTTAAAGGTCACAACCTGGGATTGGACACGAGCTGAGAAAACATTTTCAGTTTATGAGATAATGTGCAAAATTCTCAAGGTATGATAAGAAAGTATAAAACAAATTGCCACTTTGACAGACAAGAGCATAACACTAACTACCTTGCAGAAAGAGATCTGATTTTTTTCCCTTTAAAGTCAAATATCAGAAGTCCTGGTGTCAGTAGATATAGAATCAAACTAGAAGGCATGGCAAAATTGGAAATAAACTGATTTTGACTAGAAAGCTACCTTATTTCTCCATAATGCTGTATGGGCTTTGTAGCTTTTCTTTAATGTCACGTTTAACTAGTGTAACATTTCTTTTTCTAACTGAGGGCCTAAAGAAACAGTGATCAGTTTGGTTGTTTTCAAGTATGTTGATGGAACTAATAGCAGGTGCAATGTATGATTTCATTAGGACTGACAGCAGAGTTTTTAAAATATGCAATACCATTCCAAAAACTCTTCTTATTTTTTCCATTTTGTTCAGTCTGTCTGAAGTGTAATAAATGGGAAGAGATAATGATATATGTTTAGAAAGTTAAAATTATGAGTAGAAAACTGAATAAAACCATTATTGTACATTGTTTCTAATTTTTAATTCTGAATTCAATGAGAATTATTTTATTTGGTCTTTTCTCTGTTTTAAAAACAGTGAAAAACAGATGCTCAAAATTTCTCAAATCAGAAGGAAAACAGATGCCTCTTTCTATTCATATGAAGTGCTTTCTGGTTAATGTTGGTTTTGGGGTTTTTTGGGTTCAAATTAAGTAAAAAGTAATTTTAACATTTCTGTTGTTTTATCTAGGCAGACTAGTATCAACAAGAAATATGAAAATACCATACTTTTTTTAAGTGTTTCCCACTGGGAAGACCTTTTACTGACATAAATGGTACATTTCTTAGGTTTTGTAGGTCACATAGGTGCACTATATTTTCCTTAGGGAGGCAGATTAAAGTTGGAATGGCTCAATAAAATTCAGAAACTTTTTACACCTGAGACTTCAAAAGAAAAAAAAAACAAAACAAAACCAAGTTTATAGTCTGAAAAATCCTCTTTGCTAGCAATCTGAACAGAAAAGTGAAAAGTTTTCTTTTACAGCTATGTTGGCTGTGAGGTCTGGAGTCTTCATCAAGGAGTAGAACATCCCAAATGTAAAACATCCCATCACTGTGGTGTGTCCTTCAATTACCAAGGGTGTGCAAATATTGGCTCCTTGGAAGTGGTCATGTAGGAAGAGAACAAGCTGTTCACTCGGTGAAGGCATTGCACTGGGGGTGTATAGGAACAATGCTCTAAGAATACAGTCAGGCTTTGAGTTGGAAAATCCCGCTTCTTACATGCGGTTTTTTTCCCCCATCCATCAGGTAACCTCTCACTGCTTCAGGCCTTGGGCTTAATGCAATAAGCATCAAGGTAGCTCTTCTTTGTCAGAGAACTAAGCTCTTTGGAGCCAGGATGGCTCCTCCTTATCACTTACTCCAGATTTTTTTATCTCTTTCAACAGAAAGAGATTTTATTTTTTTTTTTTATTCTCTTTCAAAAGAAGTTTAAGGAATGTGTGCCATATAATTTTTTGTAGTTTTAAAGGTCCTTCTTCTTTTCTTCTAGCCATTTGCCTTTGTTGATGCTCTTCTTAATTCACTTGCAATTTTAGCCATTTTTCTTTTTCCCCCTGTGTTCTGTGTCTCCTATTCTTGTATACCAATACATTGGGTTTTGTTTTTTCTTTTTTTCATTTCTCAGTGTAGTGGGTTAGGTTCTATAACCAGGCAGAAACACCAATTAATGTAGTGGTTTTAGTTCCTCATCCTCACACAACACCAATTTAATGTAGTGAGTTGAGCACTCTAGCCGAATACCAGTGCACCCACTAAACTTATTTACTCATTTTCTGCTGTGAGATAAGGATTAGGAGAAATGCAAAGCAGGCTCAAAACCTTAAAAGGTATAAAGACACTTTTAATAACAGAGCTAAAAGGAAAATAATAAGAACCAGAATAAACCTTCAGACACTTCTCCTCCACCCACCTCATTTTCTCTTTCCCACCAACAACATAAAGAGGCAAAACCTGGGACTTTCAGTCAGTTTACCACCTCTAAAATAGTCTTTCTTCAATTCAGTTACAGAGAGGAGTCTCTCCTGCCATGCCATGGAGACTTTTCCACAGGAACACAGTTCTCTCGTGGTTCCAATATCACAGCAAATCAGCTACCCAGAAAGGAAATCTGTTAATAATGTGAAAGTCCCTTCCCTTGACACACATTTCTTCCCACAACTGCTTTCGAGGGCTCATCTCTGTCTGCTGGGGTAAGGATGAGCTGTTCTGGTAGAAAAGCCTCTCTCTCTCTGGAAGAAAGGCTCCTCTTCTATCCTTGGAGCAACGGTTCCCTTCTTCTATCTCTGTGGCATGGTTTCCCATCTCTCTCTGTTCAAGTTTCTCATTAGACCACAGCAACTTCAACATTAGCTTGCTTCAGCACAGGTACATCTGCTCAGGCTGCAGTTAGAACGCCACATCCCTCCAGTTGCATTCATGAGTTACAAGGAATAGTCCATCACCATGGCCTTACAAAAGAATTTCAGCTTAAAGCATCTCCTCTTTCTCCTCCCTCTGGGCTTCAGCTCCTTCTTCACTGACCTCGGGGTCTCTGTGTTAGTTTCCTCACATGTCTTCACTCTTTCCTTTTCTCTTACTTGAGAGAGGATTGATGTCTGTAAGTTTCATCTGTGCAATGAAAAAGTTAGTATCTCTCCCAGGCTCTGCTGTTGGTCACACGATCTCTGCTGGGNAGCTGCGGCAGGATCTCAGCACCCAGGGCAGGATTCAGCTGTGGCAGGATCTCAGCCACGCCTGGCCCAGCCGAGTGGGCCTTGCCCGGCCTGGCCCCGCGGACCCAGCAGGGCCCGACGAAGCGGGCTGGCCCTGGCCTGGCCCTCCCAGGCCGGCCCCGCTGGGCAACATGGGGCCCCTGTTGCCTGTTCAGAAACTGGAAGCAAGAGAGAGATTCCCGGGCTTCTCCTTTCTTAAATGTGAATCACAGAGGCGTACTCAGTTTCTTAAGTGGCTAAACAGAGAGTCCATCTTAGAAGAAGCCAGCTAATTGGTTCTTTCAGTCCTGAAGGAAACTGTCATGTTCCTTGCTGGGAAAAATTACTTTTCAACCCATGACACTCACTCATGTAGCAGAAGTTATTACAGCCAAGGAGACAGTCCACAAAGCAGTAAAACCTAAACCAGTGCCTTCTTAGCACTGTTGTGTGGAAGTACAGAAAAGAGTACAAATATGCTGGGGTTTTTCTTAATCATCCAGCCCTCCAAACTGTGTGGGTAGAGGTGTAGATCTTCCGGCCTCAGTCTGTATTAACGGAGAGGCAATTCCAGCATAAGTAATATAAGAATATAATGTATGTATTTCTTTATCACTTTATTAATATTCTGTTATTCATTTATTTTCTGTAAATATTCCCAGGCTTATAAAATGCTGAAATGTTTCAAGCGGGTTCTTTAGCTGACAAAAACCTGTAAATAATAAAAACTGGAAGTGGAAAAATCATTGCAATGGAATTGCAGCTTCTGACATTGGAGCATTAATCTTCACCATATTCTAGTTTTCTATAGCAGGTACTATAGCACTTAACTATGGTTTCACTAAATATAAAAGCAAATAAAACCAAGAAAAACAGCTTCCCATTACACTACTACATCGAACATCTGTAGAAACTCAAGGTTTTGTTCACTTTTTATGCCAGCATCATAAAAGTCTCCATTTAAGCAATGAGTGGTTTTTAGACACATTTGAACAAGCCCCATGGGTATTAACGAACCAGAGGCCACATAAAAAAAGTTACTCTGGTGTTTTGTGGTCACCTTCAAACTTCTTCCCTTCTGTAGTACCTCAAATGCTACGTTTGTTATAAATCTTTTTGCCTTGGAGAATGACACAGCTTTTCTGGCTAATATTCACTTTAAGTAGAATGACATGCCGGTAGGCTGTGCTAACCTTTGTATGAGTTAGCTCAGGAGTGAGAAGTACTGCTTTAGAATTAAGTGTTATCATGTTATTTACTAAGCAAAGTGTATCTGCATTACATGGCTTGCTTGCAATTGAATGAGAGATTTCAAAAAGAATTGTCTATATTTAGACTTGAATTCATTAGGATGCAACTTTCACCCAAGGTAGCTGGTATTTTCTCCTGAGTATACTGGCAATTGCAATAACTGTACCTTGTGCCACAAGGGCAGAACTTTACTTAATATGTCTGTAAGTATTTTTTCTCTATTTTCCACTGCTTAACTGTGGCTAAAATTCTGATGAACTTCACAAGAACAGTCTGGATTAGAGAGGTTTGTCTTTTTAAATAGAATTGTAATTTTCCTCAGTTTGAGAGATTTCTCTAAGTTTATCTTCATGACAGAAGCACTACAGTGAACTCCAGGATCCTACTGAATGCATATTAATATTTTAGAGTTTCAGGATGAGAGAATAATTCCTCTTCTGGTAACAGTAAAAATATTAAAACAGTAAATAAGTATTAATGTCTACACACAGTACTTTGTCTACTACAGAGTACTTAACTGATTTAATCTTCAGTAAGAGTTTATAGTCCAAAGATGTTAAATAAAGCCCAAAATTTGGCTGCCACCATGGCCAATGTTTTCTTCATATTTACTTGCATATTTTTAGTGCTCTTTTTCCTCTAGTATCCATTCCAAAGAGACTGATTCCTTTCACAAACAATATAGAAAACAGGGATGCTGTTTTCAATTTTCACATTTCCCTTAGTCTCAAGTAGCTAAAAGGCAGGATGTTCTGCACCTTATTCAGAGATGTCAGAGATTATTATGTGATATAAAGCTAGTGGATTCATATTTATAATACTCATCAAATAAATCACTATTTTGTGATTTATTTGATGAGTATTATAAGTATACTTTTTTCTTTTATTTTCTGGTTCAGATTACAAAGAAAAGGAAGAGGAAGGAAGGCATTAAGTCTCTATTCTTCATTTGACTAGGACCTTCTAAATAACCAGGAAGATCCTTAAAATTTGAAGCATAAAAGTACACTTTATAAAGCAATCTTTTCACTGTATGAAAAACAGTTTTATTGACAGAAATTCAGCAAAAGAGCATTGATCCCCCAATTCAGTATTTACAATTTTGTATAATAAAAAAGTATAAAAGAAAAAAACCCAAACCCTCATAACCACTTTCATGTACTACCATAACAATAGCGTATTAAAAAAAAAGGTTCTGTATAAAGTTTACAAACTACCAAACAAAAATACATATCACATAAATATGAAGCTCTTCATTGTCGAGATTTTGGGGATGAAATAATAATTTTTGACGTGAAACCTAGGTAAAGCAGGCTGAGTACAAAAATTACATTTTAATTAAATTGGTTTAAATTATTCATTGTGAAATAATGGCAAACAGCAGTGGGCTATGTTTGATGTAAAAGGAGCATTTATGAAGATGCAAATAACTTAAGACCAGGGGGGTAAATGCATAAATTGATAAGCATATGAAACAATTTATTAAAAATTCCATAGGCCTTTTGATAAAGGGGTGGAAGCAGAGAGAAAACAAGGCGCTGAAGAACTCTTTAACTCTAAAAATAAGCAGGTAAAAAGAAAGTGAGTAGAAATCAAAGTCAGGCAAGTTAAAATGGCAAACAAGGTAGGAACTGTAAAAGCTGTGCTGATTAGTCAGGGAAAGGTACAAGTAAGAAGCTCATAGCATTTAAAACACTTTTTTTTTTTTTAATCACAAGTTTATTCAGACTGATGCTAATTGGACAGTGACACTAGCATGTGGATAAAAATCTGTGATCTGTGTTAAGAAATTTGTCAGGCAAGATAATCTAATGATACCACTTTTGACATTAAAATTTATCTGTGAGTCATTTTCAATAGAACTGCCAGAAGAATTTGCTATCAATAAATATTTCTAATTTATTGTCCAAGAAGCTTGTTTCACCATATCCTTTGTTTTGGGGTGTAAAGCCCCATTAACAGCCAACTAATTTTAATGTTGCAATTGAACAATATTCAATACTCTAGAAAAGCAGGTAATTCTATCACTAACTTCAGAAAGACAAGTGGCCTTATCCTGTTGTGTATTTCAAAGCTGATTTAACTGTATATGTCTTTTTGGTGCCTCTTGATACACAGTTTTAACATGTGTGTTTTGAGAATGTGTGCACGTGTAAGTATGTATAATTTAACAAGATTTAAGTACCTTAGATACATTTGTAAAGAGTTTAAATATTTAAACAATTTTTCCATATGGAAGTATAAAGAAGTTTGTTACATTTTTCAGGTAAATTATGAAGACAAAAATAAGAGATTGCACTTCTCTGTCCTTTTTGCTTCAGTTATTTATCTTCTTCAGCTTATCCAAGCATCTCCTTTTATTTGTGAGAAAATGCTTCCTATAGTTCAGTCACCTGCCTCCAATCTTCAGTGTCATGCAAAAATATTTGGAGATTCACAGTTAGAGCATGCTTTATTCAGCATAAAACAGGAAACATATTCAAGTGTCACATCAGCTCTGAAATGAAATGTGAGGATAACTGTGGAAGGCAGTCTTTGCTGGCAACATGTCGGGGTAGTGAATCATTGATGTTTATAGTTAGTACCATTCACATCAGTGCAGCTATAATTTTCTTGCTATATTAATCAAGACCAACTTGGTGTCTCAGAAGACTTGTGATTCTTTTCTTATTTTAGCTGTTAGTATGTGTGAAATCCTCAAGTGTAGTTATGTTAATTTTTCCCGCTTAAATTGCCTGTAATTATGCTGTCCATTTCCAGTACGTATGGGAAAAGGATGATATAAAAAGAATGGGAAACTACTGACAATGTTAGTGTATTCAGATAAATTTTAAAAATAATGCCAATAGACACATAAACGTATAAAGTGCTGGTAGAGAACATATTTTGAGGTCTATTCATACGGTTCACTCAATGGTGAGACTTGCATTCTGATGTGATTCCACTAAAGTACTTCACACTCAAAATGAGGCAGAAGTAATGAATTCCTTTTATGAATAGGTTAATGCTGCATCCAAGGAATATTAGATTTTCAGCCAGGGTTTAGCCAGGTACCAGTTCTTGGAAAGAATGATAAACTGTTGAGTATTTCAGTTGTAAACAATTAAAGAAATTTTCAGTCTTTGGTTCGCCTTCGGTCCTACATTTAAGAGTATCTAATGTTTCCACAGAAAAGAGGATCTGTTTCCCCTCTAAATAGAATTACAATGACAAGAAAAATAGTAATTCTAAGATAAGAAAAATAGTAATAGTCATAAATATCTCCATGTCCACTGTCATCAAGGCTAACACTTAGTTGGCTTCAATTAGAAGCCAACTTACATAAAGAAAAGCTTCTGTACTGAAATTGAGGTCCTGTCAATGCCACTGAATTTCCACCAGTGGATCCTTTCAAGTGTAAACTGGTGTGTAGCTCCTCCTACCATGCATAGAGATAGGCAGTAGCTGGCTGCACCTCTGGCCAAATCATACATGTTTTCTGTGATTCTGTATGTGATTTCCTTTTGTTTTTCCTCAACATGTACATAGTTATACAAGCCATAATCTGTGTTAATCTGGATCAGTGTAATGGGCCCTGTGTGTTAAACGTGTTGATGTTGCTGTAACTCTGCAGCACCATGTAAGACTATTTTCTGAAAGCAAAGAGGCAGTGTCATTCCGTGCATGACAACTACCACTGTATAAAGGCTTGTTCATTTTTTGTTTGGTTCAGAAAGGAAGGGCAAACAATATTTGAAATGTAAACTTATTAAATAAGGCTTTTCATGTTTCCTGTTAACTTCAGAGGGGTTTCTCATTTTTTATTAACTCCCCCACCTACCCCTTTTTCTGACATTTCTTATGCAATATTAATATAAACTGTCACCTTTTGGGTGAAAAATAAATCACTTCTCTTGGGCTGGGGCTGCTGATCTCAGAGTCTAATCCTTCTTCCTGGAAAAAATAACAAGGTAAACACTCAAAGGAAAACAAAAAGAATAAGAGATACAGGAAATAAATTTTTAAATTACTTCTGCAACCTCTCTGTTGCAGAAATTGCTTTTTGTTGCCTGTCAAATTATGAGACTAACAGTGCTGTTGCAACATCCTTGAAAAGCAAAAGCCAAATTAACTTTTAACATGACGCAAAGGGAATGTTGAAAAAGAGCAGAAATGAAGTGTGAAATATAAATATTGTGTAAGGATACTTCAGAAAGACAAGTATATGTCTTAAATCCAAGATACTTGAGATTTATCTGCAGCTTGAGAAGTTTCCCTCCATTGACTTAATCTAATCAGAGGATTTCTAAAGATTGGAGCGATTCAGTATTGTATTAACTAATATACTCTGACACATCAATTTTAGTGCATTTTTGTATAACATTTTCCTGTAATTTATCAATTTTCTCTTATTTTATGGTCACAGACTTTAACTATTTGAGTTTTTTCCTATGTTTATTTCTGTCTACTCCAATACTTAAATTTATCTTGAGGTGTTACAGTTTTGTTGTACAAAGAATTTATGATTGCAGGCATTCATGCAACAGTGATAATTTTGTATTTTTCACTGGAACTGTGTCCCAATCCTTACATAAAATAAATCGTTCCTGTCTTAGGGGCAACTATTCAAAACTTCATTTGGTGCATTCTCTTCAGAGTGGAGGTCTATGTGTTGATTACTCTCAACAGCCAGAGCCAGCAGTGAAACGAGAAATATTAAATTCTTACCAAATTTTTATCTTGTTGTTTTATGATAGGACCTTTTTTACCATAGTCCTTTTTTTTTTTTTTTTTGCACTATCAGTAAGTACATGTAAAATAAAATTTTTTACACATTTGCTTATACAAATTTTCTGACATACTGATATTCAACACAAATGATTTTCACTATGCTACTCTAATGTACTCTCAACTTGACATAATGTATTGACAAGCTATTTGAGTAAGAAATGAATTCTGTCCAAAAAAGAAAGGAAGCAAAATAAAAAACAGTATGCAGTCAAGTAGGTAATTTTTTAATATAATAAATAATCAGTTTGGTGGGCAATTTTCCAAACTTTTATTAAATCAAGTTTAATGCTTTTCCTTCCAATGTTTGTGTCCTTCATGAAGAAGACCTTTAAAAGATCTTTTCCTGCCTTTAAAACAAATACATCGAAAGTTGGGGAAAAAAACCCAAATACAAAAACTAACAAAAATGAGAATTAAAATAACTTTTCTTCCATGTCATTTCTTTTTCCACTTCTGGTGTTGAGTCAGGTGTTTTTTGTGTTATTGAAGACGTGCACAGTCACTTCAAGGAAATGTAGAGTATCCTGTTCTCACTTGCCATGGCCAGTAGGACAACAACTCCTAACATCTGGAAAAATAGGGAAGGTTCTCTTCCTATACACCATGGGGATGCAGCACGTTCAAAATGAAATCTTCAAAATGGTAACAGACAATTTTTTCCCAGAACAAGTAAGTTTTTTAATCTTAACTTTTCTTCCCAAGGGCAACAAAAGTGTCCTCGTCCCTGAGTCAGCCATTGCTATTCCAAAGAATGGAGGTCCCAGAGAAGCCCAAAAAGCTGATTTGGGGGCTGATGCTTCTCTGTTCACTTCTTTCTTTTTAACTGGGACAATCCAATTTAATTCCTTTTTCTAATTTATTTTACAGAACTGATTTAGCTGTTTTAACTAGAATATAAAACACAAAAATATCCTCAGGCAGACAACTAACATGGGAAAAAAATCAGCTGCAATTATTTAAATTTGAGAAACTACTTTTAAAAGGGTCAGAATGAAAAGATAGGATCACTCTTTAACGTTGCTATCCATTATCATTATATTTACTCTTATGGGATTTGTTCTTAAACGTAATTTCCAGCAAGTAATGTCTCAAACTTTGGAGAGGTAAAAAACCTTAGTAACTCTCCAAAGAGATGATCAGCACAGCTTTTACTATCTCATTGTAATTACATTAGTCTCTGATTTCTCTGTAGCAGAAAATAACCACTAATGCCTCTCAGAAAAATATTAGAATAATTTATTTCCTCAAAAAATTAGTCAGTTTTATAAACATCTTGAAAATTTTCCGCATATGGTGAAAAAACAAACAAGTTTCTCCATGGAGTTCATTAAGAAATAGACACGATTATGGCACTGACTCAAAGGAAACCTGTTTTCAGACTCTTGCTCTGATTCATTTGAGGGTTTTCAAGACTATCTTTTAATGAAGCAGAATAGGAAATTAATTTTCCTATTCAGGCAGATTAGGAAAGTGATTCAAGTTTGCTGCTGAACCTAATAGATTATATGGAATGAACCTTTCTATTTCTCTCCAGCCATCAGACAGATCTTTCTAATGGAAATTTAATTGAAAGTAAAATTTATCCTGCAATTGTAAGCATTTTTCCCCTTGAGTAAACATGTTTTTTGCAAAATCTGAACATCAAAATATATTCTGTCCACTTTTAGTATGGCTGCAGTTCTGTTTGCTTAAAATGTGTGTGTATATATATATATATCTGCAATTTCAACATTTCTTTTACACTTCTTAACAATAAAATCCAGGAGGGTCCAAATAAAATGAGCTATATACAAACACATGCATGCATGGATATTTTTTCTTTATTTCTTGAGTAATGAGGATATATTGGAGAAGCTGGATCTTCTTTTCACTCTGGAGTGAATCTGTTCCCTGCTGCCTGTAAATGCTATTAGAACCATCACCATAGCAACTAATGGTGATGCTCAACCACAGTGTTCCTAAAATTCCAGCTAAAGAAGTAGATCCTTATATGCCCTTAGAAAGAAGGATGTATGTTTATGTAGCCAGAACTGGTAAGTGAAAGGAGACACAACAGTAAAACAGTCAGGGCATTCATGCTAGCAAGTGTCAAGGCACGACGTGATTCATTTTTATAGTTGCTTTGGAGTTATTGCATGAGAAAATGCTTTCTATCTTCAGAGTATTTAGGTGCTAGGTTTGAATCTTGATTATGATAGGACAGATTTCTTTTTGCAGAACTGCCTAAACTAATCAGCAAAGAAAACAGGTTTTGTTTGTTTTCTCCTTTATGTGTTTTGAAGAACTATTATAATTAATATGAAAGACATGAATATTTACCTCATTTTAACATTTGAAATAAAATTTCCTTGAAAGTCAAGGTCTATTTTGTCTATGTAGGATGGTTTTGAATATCTTACATGAATTGTTTTCAAATCAAAAACTGCTTGCCAGTGTCACTTAACATTTACCATGGCCAGATATATATGCCACTCTGTATATTACATGTAACTTCATAGGTTAATCAAACTTCCAGACAGTTCTTGAGTACCTCCTGGGTAAAAACTGTGCCATGAGCGTGAAAGTGGCAGATATAGCTTTGTTTTCTTTTGCAGAGAGCTTTGTAGAATAGAAGAACTCTGCTCTCACTGACCATCACAAAAGGTGAGGGCCTCATGCATCTTAGCAGATTTAAATACTAGCCAAAACATTTAATGCACTCATCATACTTAAATTGGAAAGCACAAGTAATCAAAAAGAAGTAGTGCTGCTTCTGGAGAGAGCAGTCTTTCAAAAGAGAAAAGATTACCCCTCTCGAAGAGCAGGCAAAGTCACTACTTCGTGATAAAGAAGCATTCTGCCTTAATTTGAAAGGACCTGCCTAATGAGCCATGCTTAGTTCCCATGGACAAATTTATTACTCTCACTTAACATGGATATCATTATTAATTAGGCAAGCAGGAGTCATACTGTCCTGTCAGCAGAGATGCTGGATTACCCTGAAGCTGGATGTAAGCCAATGTCTTTCCTCACAGCCCATCCTTCAGCAAGACTACATTCCCTCTAGTGAGAATTAGCATACTGCTAAAAGTTTTGTGTGTGTTTCTCTTCAGAGAGTTTTATTAATTCACAAAGAGAACATCAGGGGCAAATGGCACAATTAATCATTAACAGTATGAAAGGGTTCTTAAAAAATCAACATGAAATTGGCTCATGTCCATCATTGACTAGTAAGTGAATACAAAAATGCAGGATCATAGCAGATTCATAAATGAGTATTCTTTAATGGGTAGAATGACATTTATATTTTAGTTGAAGTAGTGGTTTGGTAAAAGTTAATTAATTAAGATTCCTGCTTAATCCAGACCTGGTTTTGAGGCTTCTTACAAGTTTATCTTAGATTTGTGGACTTTTGGACAATTCTCAGTTAGATTCCCTAAAAAAGTAAAAAAAAGTCCTTAAATTCCTGCTTTTATAGGATATTTGGATAGCTATCCTTTAGCTTTTCCTACATATATTTTCATCCAGTTATGCATTGTAAAAATTATTAGATTCAATAAATCTAGAATACAGATTTTTAATGCTTGAGAAGAAATGCAAAACTAAAGAAATATCTTGCAGAAAAAGCAGAAAAAGTTGCAGAAGCAATACCAAAGAGAACCTTGCGCTTAACTATTTTTACGAGTAGGATGGAATACCACTAAGAGGGGAAAGGAATACTTCATATGTATGTTAGCAATTTTAGAAAAACTAAAATACATCATTTAAATGTATCTGACTTACACTTCTCTTACCATGGACTTAACCATAGATGTTGATATCAGAATCACAAGGTTTTTTATACATTAAAGCTAATCACAAATTGAAATTATTGTTTGGTTAAATTATTATTTCTGTGGAAATGTTGAATTTTGTTTTCATTCTAAACAAGAACTTCACAGAATGTAGATTCCAATAATAAGTGAGTCCATTATGTGTGTTGTTCGTCACAATATAATGTAGTAGTTGAAATATTCTAACTTTTTATATGCAAAACACTGCGGGAAAATGCTACCTAGTACTGATTAGGTCTTTCCTAAATCAAAGCATGCTCTCATTTTCATACATAAGTAGCAAAAACCTGGATAATTATTGTAGATTCCATTTAGCTCTTCTTTTTTCTCATCATCTAGGTTTGATGCAATGTTTAGTAAAATCTAGTACAATTATTGCTAGAAATGTTGATAATAAAATACACAGGCTTTTATTTAATCAGTTCAAAGCCTCAAGAGATTTTTCATTTTTCAAACGCTTTTTAACAGAGATAAATTCCAGTAAAACTTCTCACATTTCGTTTTTCACAGTCTACACGACAACTCTTCCCTGTTTCCTAGACAGCATATTCTTCTCAATAGGAGACAAAAAAGCCTGTAAGTCTGGAAGAGTCTAAGAGTGTAATTTAAAAGCCTTACACTCTTAGACTCTCCTTAGCTGTGCCCAGCTAAATAGAGATGTGCATTCTGGAAGCCGTGCACTAAGCTCTCTCCCATTTGAAAACAGGGGTTATTTATTACTTTAGTTATTTTAATGATAGTGATTCCTGTGATCCCACACAGTGCCACAGTTGTGTTTCAGAAAAGCTTTAAGAGTCTGCATTACTAATAATTATTTATTGTCTACTAACTTTTGTCAAGAATAAGTAAAGATGAGTTCAAAATATTTTTAGTTTTTTCTGAGGTTGTAGCAATGAAGAACTAAAACCTTCCCCAGGACATACATGTACCTTACACATGAGTCTTGCCACACTCCATACTGAATAGGTCCTTTGGGTTGTGGGCCAACCAATCCGGTTTAGCTCTGGAAGCACAGGGAGTTCAAGACCCCATTTAACACCTGTTAGACAAGAAGTGCTGTTAATTCTAAAAGAAGTAGCTTTTCTGCCCTGGAGGAGCGAGGGTTTTCCAATGCTCTTACTCATCCGGAATTGAGATTGTTCAGCCTGGAAAAGAGAAGGCTTCAGTGTGAACTTATTGCAGCCTTTCAGTACCTAAGGGAATCCTATAAGAAAGATGCAGACGGACTTTTTTCAAGAGCATGTAG
>WEKY01004994.1:0-27754 GCA_013390045.1 Picathartes gymnocephalus
GTCCTGGCTGGAACCAGGACAATCTTGCACACAAGAAAATATGAGACAGAAAAATATGCTAGTATGTCATATGTAAATAATATAATAATAGGAAAAAGCCATGTGCAGGTTTGGGAATATTTTATTTTGGTTTCAAAATTATGGTGAGAGCCTGGAAAGTATTTATATGCTATCTATGACAGAAATATATTTCAAACAACTCAAAGAAACCCTCTTTTTTTTTTTTTGCTAGAGGAAAATTGATTTATTGAAATAAAAATCTTACAAATTTCTTTGTTAGCTAGAGGTAGAATGAATGTTGTGGTTGCTCTAAACTGTTTCCAGTTTTCTATTAGTCATTATCATGCATATTCAAATTTAAGTAGCTATACAGAATTTTCAGGAAAAATTAATGTCTGATGTGAGATTGAGTTGAAGTAATTTGGAAGGAAATACAGATTTAGATGTGTAACTACTAGTACCTATTCCAACCATCAAGCTGTTGAAACCTATTATCACAATAATAAAGTGCCTCATAGAAGAAGCTTCCTGAATTAGACTGTGATATGAGATGGGAACAGCAAAAGTGCATAACAACAGTAATAAATCATGAACTATTACCTGCTGACAATTTTTTGGGACAAAGCTAAAGGTAAGAATGCCTGCCATGTTAGAAACATACATTGTAATTGCTGGGACAATGCAATTATACAGAAATAGTTGTATGAAAATCCAGCATGTGATCCTGGAGCTGCCACAGTTTCATGTAAATTGGGCTCTGCCTGGCCATGATAGAAAATATTGCTCTCAGATGGGGGGCTTCTAATCATCTTTGTGGGTTAATGAAGTTGTGACTGTTCTTTACACTGTGACATCTCCAGAGGTGCAGGTGTAGCTGGAAGAATGGAGATGGTGAGGGAAATAAGGATGTTGAACTGATGACTTCATCTGAGAATGTCTCTGGCAGGTGACAAACCTGTCAGGCAAAATGGGAACTGGAAGATCAGGAAAGTGGAGCTGAGGGAGGTTTTACTGCCTAGCAGTGTCCTGCTGATTTTGGGGAAACCTGCAGGTTTTTCTGATGGTATAGTATACCCCAGAAATTAATCAGACACTTCATAACATTCTATATTGCTCTGTGTTTCTCAGTGCTACTTTATATTATTAAACACACCTTCTGAACTATGTTAACACTGACAGAAATTGTTGCTAATCTGGACTGTAGGAAGGAAGTTGTGGGTAGGATGTCTCTCACAAGAGAGAGCTAGAAGAGTCTGTTGCTATGTTGTGCTGGGCAGAGTGATAAAATTAAAGACCACAGATCAGCTTGTCCTGTGCCATCCTGTGAAGGAGACCCTGACAGGCTCTTTGACACTGCGTAGCTATTGAAAAAGACAAGAAGAACTTTGTTTTCAGATCTTTTTAAAGCTTCAGCTCACTGTTGTTGCTATATAATCATGGAGCTGCTGAGGCCACAGATGCCTGCGTAACAACCCTGCAGCTTGTCCTGGAGGTCACAGGGTCAATCCCACTCTTGTTCCTGTTTAGTGCCCCACACATCACATGCGTAACTGGAGACTGTGTGTGCTCAGAGAGTGGGATCCTATCCTCGAAATTAGATGCTTTGTTGGGAATGGTTTTTGTGCTGGGACAGGCTGTAGCTGGACAAATTTACTCTGCAATCACTTACTGCTGTGTGAATGGCCCTACTGATAAAGCTTTTGTGTTTATGTGCTTGCTAACTTCAAAGAACACTATTGCCTGTATTAATTCAGATCAGATTTCAGGAGCTGCATTAAAATCCAGGAAGAGCCAGATGGCTGGCTGTTTGAAGAACTTTCATGTTTAGCTTTTAAAAAGGAAAAAAACCAACAACCCCAACACCTTAAAAACATCAACTTATAGCAATTGCAGATTGACATTTTTGTTTTAACTACTGCCTTCTTTTTGCTTCCTGCTCCCTTCTTAACTAACTGCCAATTCATACCCCTGAAACTTGTCTCAGCCTCAAATTAAAATCCTTGAAGCATTCTGTTTTTTATTTCCTATATATCATATTTCTTCAGCATTGCCCTTGGATGGTACTATTTGTGGTTCAACGAGGAGAGAGCTGTCCTCTAAATGCTGGCAGAAAGCCCCCACAACAAATCTTGTCTGGCAGTTCTCCTTAGTAAGCTAAACCACACAAGCTGAATAGACAATGGTGCATTGCTGCTGTGTGTGTAGGTCCCACGAGCAGGACTGACAGCCCCACCAGCTCTATCACCAGCACCCGGAGACTCCCTCTCATCTCTCTCCTGACTTTCATCCCTTCCCTGCCACCCCTCAAGCCTTCAGAAGCTCATGTTTAAGAGCACATGGGAAGGCGTACTGCACTTAGATTTTGACTTGGATAAACCACTTATCAGGCTATCTGTTAATTTGAGAACCTAATATAACAAACTTAGATGGTAAAGAAATCTGGAACAAGCAGCAGTGGAGTGAGGAACTGAAAGGAAAGATATTAGTCACTTGACTGCTGCTTGGATGAGACAATGATGTGGTAATGAGTGTCAGGAATGTACATTTTATGGAAATGGCAGTGTTTGGTATTTGGGCTTCTGTGGAAATATAAAAATAGAATGGAATCATAGTAGGATCCTACAGAAACTTCAAAAATATTACAATAGAAATGACATATACCTACAGTATATTGTTTCATTTTAAATAATTTTACAAATAGCTACATCTTGATTACACAAAAAAAACCCCAAACACTTTGACTCTATATCTTGTTAAAAAAAATCTTCTGGATATTTCCAGAGGATCAAGAAAGCAAAGGGTGGAGATGGTAAAAAGATGATCCTGTGGTGATTCCTGACTAGATGTAAGATTTTTGGTATATTTACATCTCTCTAGCTACAACTGGGTGAGTAGTTCCCAATAAGTAATTGAGCAGATTCTGTTCTTTTCTGTTCGTGGAATTAAACAAAGGAAGATGCTGATTTCCTTTACCCCCCCCCCAACTCATTTTGAGATCTTTTTATCTGTTCCTATACACATAAAATACACACTGTGCTAGAAAAATAAGGCCATTCTTCATAAGACTGTTGTAATAATAAAGTTCAGCAATGACTGTGAGATATAGACATATGATAGAGAGCCAGAAATGTACTTTGCTGCTGCCAAATACACCTCATCTCACGTAAATTGCCAGTTTCTTTCAGTAGCTGGCTCTGCTATATCTTTTCCCTGGAGAAACTTTAGTGAAGCTACTTTATCTCTTGATGTACTTAGATCTGAGTGTATCTCCAGCTGGGAAAAAAACCCAAACAAACAAACATTCCAAAGAACTTGTTCAGACTTGTGCATTTAAAAATCAAAATCATATGCAAAGCTTTGGAGAAACATACTGGTTTTGCAATATGGTGTAATTTTTTTCACATTTGCACTTCAAAAGGCTGTAATGGGGAAACCCTAACTCCACTGCTGATGAAGTTTCTAATAAATCAGTCTTGAATATATCCGGCAGTGCTTAGTTACAAAAAATGGACTCTGTGCTGCTTGGCCAGTCTGTTGATATTTGTGTTGCCATGAAATTGCAGACTCAGCAACATCCAGCGGGCTGCTGCCAACCACAAGTTCTGAGCTACTGTAATGACCTTGCTCAATAAACACACTCGCTATTTTTCACTCAAAGGCAATTTACCAACCAGTCTGTACACTCTTTGGTTGACATTCCCAGAAGTTATCATGTGTTTGGAGGGTTGCTTAATGTATAGCTGGTAGGTATTTTTGAACAGGACTGAACATTTTGTAACACTCCTGTTGACTTTTTTAACCTGTAAGTGAATCATGGAAAATAACATCTGCTCCTTTCTGTGGGGTTAGAAATGTGATCTTTTTTTGGATGTTTATGTGGGGCACTCTGATAGGAATCTCTTTAAGCTGTACTAAATCAAAACAGTGCTTGGCCTGTGGCACACAGTCCTGTGATTTACAGGTTGAAACACTTTTCAGTTCCAGCCTCCCTAGTAACTCAGGCTTTCAGCTGGAAATACAATCTCTGTATCTCTGAAGTTGGGAGCACTTACTAATCAGAGTACTTTTCCCCTAGGTGATGTCTCCTTGGGAAAGAAATAAAATAGGAGCAGGGAGGGACTGGAGTGATGTTGTAGATAATTAGACTCCTAAAAAGCCACTTCATCTCTTTCCTCCTCAGAAGGATAGAAGGGATAAGAAAATAAGATGGAAATACTTGAGGTGTTTTCCCACAAAGAGGAAATTTAATAAACCAAAGACAAAAGTCACAAATGGAAGCAAAGGAAAAGATTTATTCTCTACTTCCCATTTTTTGGGAAGCAGGACTTCAGTACCCATAGTAATAATGAATGCCCTCCCCCACACTTCCTGCCTTTCCTTTAGCTTTTATTGCTGACTAGATGCTGTATGGAATATTCCTTTGCTCGGCTTGGGTCACCTGTCCTGGCTGTTTTTACTCCCAAAATCTTGACCACCCCTGGCCTACTGGTGAGAGGGGAATGTTGGAGAGACAGCCTTGGTGCTGTGCCACTGTGTTATCAACACCTTTGTAGCATCAACACCCAGCACAGCACTATGAAGGCTGCCTTGGGGAAAGTTAAATCCATCCCAGCCAGTTCAATACACTACAGCTCAAGCATTCTTATCAGACTACCCTGCCTGCTGCTTTATCAGAGCTCTTCTCTTGGTATCTATGATCTTGCTGCTGCCTGAACACAGCCCGTAAATATTTATTTTCAAAATGTACCTTAGCCTTCCTGTGGTACATTTTAGGAACTTAAGCATGTATAAGCTAAACATGCTGAGCGCCAAAAGTCAGCTCAGATATAGAATAGGTCAATGGGAGAGCAGGTAATTTTTTATTGTGACAGAGATGTTTGCAACTCCTCTCACCTCTCAGATAATGGTTCTGAAATGCTTTTGTGCCTACTTTTGAAAAGAATTGCTTACCTTTAGAACAATGACTTTGTCTGGAAAAACTCAACCTCACGTGCAGCTGTTTGCTGTAGATGCAAGTACCTGAAAACAAGAGATTGTAAAAGAAAGCAGGTTTGCAGCCTCACAGTGGTATTTTTTCCTACTCAAGCTATGATTACCATGACATCCACCTGATGTGGGAACATACAGTAGCACGTTCACAGCTGAGCTTAAACTAGGACAGTTCTGTCCTCCTAAACACCACAAAGTGAGATGTAGGACCACAGGCTCCTGGCTGGTGAGCAGACAGATCATGACTGAAGCAAGTGTTTGCGCTAATTCACTGCAGTTGAAGGCCCAGCATTCCCAATTCATGGGATTTCTCCATGTTCTCACATGTTTATCAGCCTACAGCTGAACCTTTTCATCATGAGGCAGGGAAAGGAAGGTGGTAGGTCAGCTGAAGGCAGTGCCATCAGAATCAGCAATTTCTCTTTGGAGAAGGCAATCCTAGCTGGGGGATTTGCCTGGTTTCTGGTCTTTGTACATGCTAAATGTTGTAAATGGAAGAGAGAGGAGGAAGCAGTCTGGACAGTATCTGTGGGCTGCTGGGCAGTATTTTTACTCAGAAGATGACTTGTAGAAGTTTCTGCATGCCTGTTGAGCATCAAGGGGATTTGAGGTATCAAAAAGAGTTAAGTCTCAGTTCCAGCTGTATTTCTTAAGTTTCATGATTAGTCAGAATCTATCAAAATTAAAAGAACATGAAACTGCAACAGAGATGTACAGTGCAAGCAAACAAGAAACAAAGAACAGGCATGCTTATTGCAGAGTGAGAACCACATTGCTTTAATGGCTTTTCACTGAAAATCTGCAGACTTATGAGTGATTCTGCAAACTGTGAATATTCCCCAAGTGGAATGCTTGGCTGTTACAAGAAAACATAAAAAGTTGAGCCACAGAGAACCTGCCTCCCATCATTAAATAACACAGCTGGCTTATGTTCATGCTAATACTTTCTTAGGGAATTTTCTCTCTGCATCACTTGAAGCCCTCGCCATCCTGTGTTGACCTTTTCCATTTTGTGCTTGGTTGGTGTTTTCAGTGGAACTGAACTTAATGTGCCTTCTCTGTTTTGGTTACGCCCAGAGGTGGGCACAACCAGTTTTGGATTCACCACATTTTAAATTAAAAGTTTTTCTGTCCTCTGTGTAAACCCCAGCCCCCTCTGACCATGGAAAATGTTTCAACTTTTTTTTCTGTGTGTATGTGAGCTTCCACCCACTGCTCTACTTCCTGCTTTCAACCAAAGCATCAAGGGGAGGGCAGCAAAAGGAGAAGGCAAATGCAAAGCAGTAATTTCATAACAGGGGCCCACAGGCATGGAAAGCAGAACCTTCACTGGCTTTCAACTTATGCCCTTGACCTTGAAATGTTGAATGCTTCTTATTTCAAAGGCTGGATTTCTTTATTTTTCTTCCTTTTTTTGCAGTAAAAAATCCCCACTTCATCTGGACTCTGTGGTAAAAAGCCAAAAGTGTAATCAGTATTCTAAACTTTACACAGCTTTGTGGATCATGGCAGCAACTGTCATCATAATTAAGTTCAATTAAAGAAACAGGATTCTAATTAGAGAAATTATTTGTATTGTAGTAGGGTAAAACTGGGAACAAAGCCTTCATCAACAAGTCAGGGTAATGAGCAATTTCATCTACAAGAATGCTATGCAATGACTCTTGACGTATTCTCATACACCAATATGTAAATGTTCATCAGGAACTAATGAAGTCCAAGAACAATCCAGTGGTGGCCAGGAAAATTACACCTAACTCCTAATAGGAATAAGTGAGAGAACTCAGGGTTTTTTAGCATAGGACCCTGGATTTTAGCAGATGTTCCTTATTCATTTTTGGGAACCATCACTGGTCATACTTTTTCTAAAGACTCACCCATCATCCAACCAAAAAAAAAAGAAATTTCGGTGTGCTGTCAAGTAGTCTGCAAGTTGCACAGTATTTGCTTTTTCATTTCTTTTCAGTATCTGACAAAGCAAGTGGTGGAAATGTTTATTACAAAAATAGTAGAATGCATATTTGTCAATATTACTATAACTCAGGAGATGCTCATTTTAGATCTGTTCCTGGCATTTCTACCCAGCACTTGATCTGCATCTTTACTCTTTCTCTACAAATTATATGTCTGCACTGAACACTCATAGTTCAGCCAGTAGAACAAAGAGGCGAGAACTAAGTCAGTTTTTGGTGATGCTGAAAACATCTCCTTTGCAGTGCTTTCCAATATCTCCTTCTAAAGTTTTTCAGCATCTGTGTAGTATGTTTCAGTAATTCCTTCTGAGGGACATGTGTACTTCTCTTGGCATGTGCCGAATATAGAAATGGTAAGGATGGTTTTCTGGTGGAAGGCTCTCACCTGTCTGAGAAAAGCTCATGTTTGTGGAAATATAAATTAGTGTGCGAAGTCTTAAATTAAAATACTGCTCTTGCACACAAAAGCCAAATCTCTTCACTTGCTTTACAAATTACTTACTATGGCTTTGCTGCTCTGTATATGTATAGAAAAAGAAGTCACTACCTTTAGGTATTGTATTGACAATTGGTGCAGATAAACATTCTCACTAACTTGAATAGGATCTTATCTTTAAAAGAAACACAGTTGCCAGATTACTCATAACCATAAATTAATCTCCTGGTTATCCTGGAAAGTGGATGCTTCCACTGTTTTCTCAGAAAACCCCAGACTGATGAAACTATGTTCCTGCTGGCTTAAAAGGAACTATTAAAATACATATTTTATACTTATGTGAATTGAGCCTTTGTATGGGAGATCTCACTAGCATATAGAATTCCCAGCTTTCAGCAGGCAATAGAGAATTTTATTTGAGTTTTCTTCTAATTTACTTTCACTACTTTTTCATGATAACTGAGTTAGACCAAATGCATTTGAAAAAAATGCAAGTCAAAGTAAGGATGAATAGGTCATATAATTCCTTGTCTGCAGTTTCAGTCATACTGATTTGTGTTATCGATAAATTTGATATACATTAAAAAAAATCAAAGCAAAAGTGTCTGCTCTGTCTTCTGAGTTTAGCTCAAAGTTGTTTTCCACTTGATACAGCTCAGGAACTGGAGCAGAGGTCTTTGCTGAGTGCCCCAGGCACTGTAAAATATAATCCTTCTCTTACTTTTAGGATGAATAAACATTTAACACATCCCTACAAAGAGCAGTGACCATGGGAGGAAGGAATAAGAACAGCACATGTGATAGCTTGATTCTTAGAGCTGTATTCCAGTAGAAAAAAACACAGATTCAAATAATCTGTAACAGAGGAGAGAATAGAATAGAAGTGTTTTGCATAGTTATCAGGAAATGTTCTACTCCTCAGCTATGTAACTCTGCCTCACACTTCTATTTAATCCAAAATCCTGGAATACATTGGTTTGAGCTTCATACCTTACACTAATATTTGTTTTCTCTCTCTGGATGATATTTTAATAGTCTCTGTTTTCTCAGGTATTAACAATAATGAGTTGTTGACAATGAAAGGGTTTGATTGCTGTGTCTCTACCTTGCCAGCTTTAAAAAATGGGATTCAACTCAGAATCAAAAATTTGCTGTCTAGGAGAAAAGGTCTGCATGCTTAGTAGGTGTATAGTCTTCCTCTACAGTCAATAGAGATTGCCTTAACACAGCTAGAAAGTCTAGAAAGTGATTGTTCACAGCCTGATATAGATATAAGGCTCATTTGGGATGCCTGACCGTAGTTTTGGAGTTTTTGGAGATGTGGTAGAGAAACCCACGCAGCCTTCAGCTGCAGACCTAGAAAGTTTTGGTCTCACACAGCAGAACTGAGCCCCACTCAGGCTTGTGTCCTGAGTAGCTCTTTATGTTTTCTGGTTCTACTGCCTGCAAACTTGATCAAGTTACCTGTGCACACAAGCATGTAATGCATTGGAGGTGCCCTGGGATAACCTGGGATGATGCTTCAGACAGAGGTGCATGTGCTGCAGAATCTGTGCCACATCTGCCATGCATCGTGTGGATGCCTTGGATGTTCTAGCATACGTGTGAGCCACGGAAATGAGCACCTGCTGTGACTGTAATGATTCTCCAAGGGGATCAGCAGATGCCAGCAGATTTAAATACTGGGCTCTAAATGCCAGACTGTGCTGTTGGAGCCCATCTCATTATATTTGAAGTAATCTACTTCAGTGGATACCAGACTCATTAGTTTATCACAGTTATCCACTGCCTTGTGTCATTGATATTCAGCCATTGATATCCACATTGATATAAGTGGAGTTTATGATTGGACATGGCTAAAACTGCAAGTACTGCCTGCGCAGAAGAGAATGACAGGGATTTGAGTGCAGACTCCTTTATGCGTATGAGTGAGGTTCTTTCTTCATTTCTCATGTTTCTTCCTCTTTGCTGCAGAAGAGCTTTGCTGAACTTGCAGTTTTTATTTGTGCTGGACAAATCAGCCTAATTCTTTGCATCATAAACAAGAGGTTTGCCATCCTTGTACCCAACTAAATGCCAAAGACACAGTGTATCTATTTTCCTTAGAACAAACTTAGGTACAGTACCTTGGCTTTAGTTTATTCTACATAACCTTTTAAAATTTCTTTGTATGGCATTTCTCAGCAGTATTTGAAAACAGAATTGTATATATGTATTTCTGCACCAAAATTTAAAGAACAAGAGAATGTCTTAAGTCTTCTTTTAAATATGCTATAAGATTTTGTGTGTTTTAAAGCACACAGATTTATGTGTTACACTAGCCTTTACAAAAAAATACTACTTGACAGTGTTATTTGTCCACTAGACTCTACTGACTTTATATATATATGCTTATGGTTTAGAGGTAAATCTGGATTCCCCGATCCAAACTCTCTCTGCCATGTTCCTTTCATCATATTTCTTTTTTGGACTGAGAAAGAATTTACATTTTAAAAACATTGTTCCGCCCAATGTAATTGCTTTTACATATACATATACTAGGAGTACAATACAGTATCTTCTGTTGTCAAATGGAATATTTCCAAAGTAATTATAATATGCTAATATGGACACGATGAAGAAAGGTTTTAAATATGGTTGTTAGGCAGCAACACACAGAACTGTTTGTATGTATGCACTGCTTTTGAAAAAGACAGAATAAAAAAGGGAAGCAAAGAGTTAATGACTTTAGGTTGAATTCTAAAGTTAGATGCTACATTAGTGGGACAATTTTATGTAAGTTTGTGAACTATACTCCTTAAAGATGGTGAGATAGATTGCTAAAAAAGCTCAGCAACTTATATTATAAGAAGCAATAAAAGCAATGCTCCTGATAATAAACTTCCAGAAAGTTTTCTATTTTGCACTGTAAGAAATTGAATTAGCTTTTCTCTGTTAAAAGCCATTATTTTGGTATATATTTACCAATGTGTGTTAGAGTGCTCTAAGATAAATTTAAAAAAATCCCCTATAAATAGACAGAAATATTTGGTTTGTCCTACTTATTTTTAATTTCTGGAAATGGTGTAGCTCTTCTTAGAAGTAGCATTTTATTGCTGAGAGTGTTTGATTGTTATGTTTTTCTCCCATTTTTCTCATCTATTGAGTAATGAACTCTTGTGCAGAGGTCAGAAAGTTATCCTTCTGGAGCTGGAGGTATTTGCCTTAGCATAAGTTTCCAGAATTTATTTGTGCGAAAGTAGACCAAGAAAACAGGGAAATGAGCAATATTCCATGCTATACACTGTGCCAAGCTGTCCCTTGACACTCACGCTATCTCCCTCATAGCTGCTGCATCTTAACAATCCACCGCCTTTTCAGATCACAGTCAGAGAATCATAGAATCAGAGTAGTTTGGGTTGGAAGGGACGGTAAGGGCCATCTCATTCCAACTCCCCTGCCATGGGCAGGGACACCTCCCACTAGACCTGCTTGTTCACTCAGCTTCCCTGGGAAACCTGTGTCTCACCACACTCACAGTAAAGAATTTCTTCCTTATATCTAATCAAAACCTACCCTCTTTCTGTTTGAAGCCATTTCCCGTTGTCCTATCCCTACATGCCCGTGTGAAAGGTCCCTTTCCAGCACTTTTGTAGGCCCCTTTTAGGTACTGAAAGGTGGCTCTAAAATCTCCCTGATGCCTTCTCTTCTACAGGTTGTACAATCTCAGTTCTCTCAGCCTGTTTTCACAGGAGAGCTGCTCCACCCCTTAGTCATCTTCATGGTCCTCCTTGGTTTATAATGGGCTAATAATTAAAGGTTGGTAAGGTGATTCTAGGTCAACAGTAAAAGACTAAAATGAACGTTCTTTGCTCCTTATTCTCTCACCCCGGAGCAGTCAACACAGAGATCAATACTGGCTTCCCTGGGGTCTCGACAAAGTATTGCCAATACTGAGGAGGAGCAGATCACCACTGTTGGTTGTCTAGCTGGTGTCACACATCACTGATACTTCAGCATAGGAGCACCATAAGCTTTGTCATTGTATAGGCAATGCCCAGAGCAAATAAACCAGTTGTAAGACTTTTGCTGGCCTCACTCTGTGAGCTGCCCTCCCTTTGAAAGATCTTTTCATCCTTTGCTAAGTGCAAACAGTCTGTGCTTGATGTTGTAAGTGGGTGAGATACAGGAACTGAGGCAGCAGTTCTACCAGGAAGTCCCAGAGTTTGCTCTTTCATTTAATCTATGACTCAGAACACCAGACATTAAGGTTGAGCAAGGCAGAAGGATGACTTTTCAGACATGTTTCCCCTTTGTCCTTCAAGGCCACTCTCATGCAGAATGTCATTCCCTTCTTGTTGATGGGGACAGAATTTTTAGCAGGGCCTGTAGGGATAGGACAAGGAGTAATGGTTTTAAACTAGAAGCGGGTATATTAAGAGTAGACAAAAGAAAGAAATTTTTTTTATGACAAGGAAGGTGAAACAGTGGAATAGGTAGCTCAGAGAAGTTGTGGCTCCCTCATCCCTGGAAGTGTTCAAGGCCAAGTTGGATAGGGCTTTAAACAAAGGTTTAGTTGAAGATGTCCTTGCTCATTGCAGGGGGATTGGATTAGATGTTTTTAAAGGTCCCTTCGAAACAGTTCTGTGGCTCTAAGATTCTTGGGGCTCAGCCAGGTTATGAGAAGGCCATGCCCAGTCACGGAGGGGCAGAACAGCTCAGGCTGGGAGGAAAGACCTGGGATTGGATCCAACTGGAAAGGCTTTTTTTTTTTTTCCTCTCCTGAGACAGATATTCTGGATTTTTAGCTCTCTCCCCACCATCTTCCCAGGTGCTCTAGAGTAATAGCTCATTCGCAGGCAACGACACACTCATATGCAGGAATGTGTTACTACACAAGTTGTGTCTACCCTGCTGGGTATTGCAAAGCTCTGAGCGGTGACCGAGCTGTGCCAGAGAAAATGCTGGTGAGAAAACAAGATGAACAGCTTTAGGAGGCTGACAACAAGGAGTAGAAAGCATATGGCAGAGAGTGGGAGAGACATCAGTTGTACTGACATATGTGCAGAGTTGTTGGGGGAAATAGATCTAGAATCATAATTTGGGTATCTGGAAACAGGAATTCAAGAATGATGGTGGGGAATTGAGGAAGTTGAAGAAAAAAAGGTATATGGCTATGAATCAGGGAGTATAAAGGGTATTTTCTGGAATAAAATGGCTCATTTTTTTCAAGTCTTCTTGCTGCATGCATCATCTGTGGGCTTATGAAGAGGAAGACAACACTTCTTACAGAGCACTGATGAAGAGGTCAATGGCTGACACGTGGCACTTGTAATGCTTTCTATTTCTGACAGATTTCACACCTTCACCATCACTGAAAAGATGTGAGTCATGATGACCCTTCATTTCAGACAGAGAAAAGCAGGTTACTCTTGCAGAAAACTGCCTTTTAATGTGTACTAAAGAATGTGTATTCAGAAGAAATTCGAGAAGGTTATATCTATGTAGGTGAGCAGAGATTATTTTTTTCCACTTTAGAAATTATCTAGGAGACAGAGTAGAGTGAGTTGCTGTGGAAAGGAAAAAAAGCCACCCAGATCCCGAACCCTAAATTGTCCTCTCTACTCTTTCAGAAAATACTATGTTTAAGGTAGTCAGGATGGGAATGCAGGCAGCTTACAGAAAATACAGAAATAACAGAGCAAGAAAATCATTGCCAGTTAATGGTACTGAAGAAGATGTCTTCCCTGGGGTACTAGCGGGTATCTATTAAAGACCTACAGTGCTGGAACACTAATGTGAAGTGCTTTCTCATGCCCCCTGAACCCTCAAATCCATGAAACTTAGAGGTTATTTCATTGTTTCCTGTTGTTATTTAGTTTGTTCATAAGGATTTGTGGCCAGATGGAAGAAGGGGGCTGAAAGGAATGGGGAGATCAAATTTCTAACTTTGACAGATATTCCATTAAAAACAGACAGCTAACAAACTGTCATCTGCTTCTGTTATTTAATCAATCATGCATCTAATTATTCTCTTGACAGACTGATATCTTAATTATTTTAGTTTAAATAAAGTAGGTACATTGTGTTTTCATTTTCTAGCCTGATTAGCAAAATAACAAAAGATCAAACCATCTCTGCCTTTTTCCAGCTTGAAATTCTGGCTCTCTGAATTGCTCTTGAATGCACAATAGTAGGCCTGGGTACTAAGTGAGAAGTGGCAAGTTTTGTTTCTTCTGTTGGCCTGAATGTATTTCTAGAAGGAATTACCACTAATTTTAGAGGTAAATTTCTTAATAAATCAACTCTGTAATATAAATAGAGATGGAAAGAATACAAACCCCAGACTTTGCATTTCTTCTGGTTCTTGGTAACTGCTGAGTCTCCATACTTATGCTTGGAGTTTCTGAAGGCACTCCAAGAATTACTGTGTGTAGAATGTGTTTGTGTGGCACGTATAGCAACATACTCTAAACTTTGTATTCCGATAATGTGAGGCACTCTGGTTGGGATTTTTTCAGAAACAGGAAGTCAAGCTCAAGTGAGACTGATTCCAAACACTGAACAATTTTTTCCTGACTCCAATTTTGCCTTGACCTATCCTGACTAATGCAAAATGAGGCTAGTTATGTGGAGAGGATTTTTTTCAGTGTTTATACTGTAAGAGTCATGCTGACTAAAACAGAACCATGCTTGTTCTCTTCCAGTGAGCCACATAATAGATCCTTTGAGAGAAGCAGTGGAGGTGGTGTGGAAGGTCATTGACTCAGTTTCTATACATGCCAAGAGGATGCAGGCAAATGGTGGTGTGAATTTATGCAAGTCAAAACCACCTGATAACAAGACACAAGACGGCAGCTTAGAAACAGGAGGAAGCAGCAAGGTTCTGACACTTTCCACAGAAAGCCATAGGTGTACAGACAAATAAACACACACTCTACCTACAAAAGATTTTTTTTTTTTAAGAAAGGATTTATTTACAGCATTTTGAAGTCAAATTCGATGAATTTGGAGCTAAAATAAATTTATGGACTATGTTTTGCCAGGCCCTTTGGCTGGCCTCCTCTACAGTTTTGAATCCCTTCTCCAAAATGCATAGGGCCATCTTAGCCTATAACTCTTATGAGAATTGTTAGAGATTCTGGGTCGTCTCGTCTGGATGAATGATTATGGTGTCACACCTATGATGGTGCCTAAGATCACGAGAACAGTAAGTGCTTTCAGCCTTATGTAGCTGAAGTTTCCAGTGCCTGTCTGTTTCATCAGTGGAGGGAAGATACAGGACACCAAAAGCAGATGCCTATTGTAGCAGTCTGCTCACCTACAGGTCACAACTACGTTTTCCACTGTGACTGAGCTCTGGCTGCCCTAGAGAGCAGGGGACGTACTTACTCACCTCTACCTTCACTTTTGACACTGCTGTGGCCATATTACTCAGTTAGCCACCAAAGTGAAATTTATTTTACCCAGCTTCAGTCATCTAAAAATTTGTAGATCAGTGTAAGCAGGTTATCCAGGCTGCAACTCTGCTCCAACAATCCTTGATTTATAGCAGGTCCCTTGAGTATTGGGAGGAATGAATCATCCTATCCCCTCAATTTCCCCATGGGAGGCAGAGGGAGCTGAGACAGCAAGTTTTCACAAGATGCCTCAAATCCTGAAAGCTTGTTAAGTAAAGTGAAGGTGGCTCTACTCCACTTTGCCCTTCTCTGGTGTCCCCCAGTTTCTGTGAGGGTACTGGTCCCTTTGCTGCCAAACTCCTTGCTTTTGGGTAGAGTTGGTGCCGTGAGAGAGATTCAACGTGCCTTCAACAAGGCTGCGAGTCTGTAACAGATGTAAACCCAGTAGGACTATTCACATGCATAAGGTTACATGTACAGTGCAATGGGTATGTGATTTGTTAGTGTTAATCTGCATCTGTTTCTTTTTATTGCTGCCTGGGGGCATATTTGTACAAAGAATGGCCATTTCAGCAAAGCCTATGCACTCCCTAAATGCAAATCTGAAGTCCTGCCAAGCATCTGTGGATGGGAAGTCAGTCTTGTGAATAGCATGTCCTTTCCTCTCATTGTCATTTGTATTAAATTAGTGATATTACTGTAGTGCCTAGAGGCTGCAAATTAGGTTTCGGGCCTCATTCTGCTGGGTCCTGTACAGGCAAATCAGATCACACTGGCTCTGCCCTAGGGAGCCTACCATTTTGCAAACCTGCCACCCAAATGTAGTTACAAGACCTATTTGATTTGACGGGAAGGGATGAAATGAAGGAATGTCAGGGCAGATTTTTTTCGCTCTTTGTAGAATGCCGTGGGGCAAGCAACCACGTTGCACTGGTCAGAGGCAATGAGAGTGAGCAAAAGGCGCAGCTGGCTGCTCACCTGTAACACTGTCTGTACCCAGCAAAGGTCAAGCCTTCACCACACTGTCAGGCTGGGAGCACCTTCAAGTCCAGACACAAGGGCTGTGCCATCAGTGGGCTCTCTCACGGACAGCCCTCTCACGACCAGCCCTCACTTCTGCCACGGTCTGCGTGCCCTGTGCTGGAACCTGCTCTCTGAGCAAATAGAAGCGGACATGCTCCTACTTACGCTGGTGTGATAAAAATTCACCACCTAATATGCTAAAGCCAAAGGCATAACTTTCAATTGCACAACATATTTTAAATCATTACATTAAATATCATGTTAATTCAGCAGAAGTACTTTGTTATTGTTGCTACTGCCAGTTTTTTTTTTTGAAGCAAATGTCTCAGCAGCACTTGAAGACGAAAAATATTGTTGCACTTTTTAGTATTGGGAGTATACTGTTCAGTGAAAATTCTCTCATCTTCCATTTATTGCAAACATTTCCATCTGAAGGAATGCAGAATTTTCTTCTTTATTCCCCCCCCAGTATACTCTGTAGTGTAATGGATGACGGCTTTTATATGATGCATTGTTTATCACAGGCCACAAACAAGTCAATAAAATAAACCAATGTATTATGCCTTTTTAAAAATGTGAGATCTTAAGTCTAGATTTGAGAATGTACATGGTATATCATTTCCCTAAGTTTCAAAAATCTGTTTTTTCTCATAGTAATTTCTGATAATGTTCTGCAAGTCCAAAAAAAATATTCCTTCTCTAAAATGTCTTCACCCTTTCCCCGTTTTTTGTTTGTTGGCATTTTATTTTGCTCTTCCCTTGTATACTCACTGGACTAAGACTGTTAACAATTTGACATTGATACTGACCTAGCAAAGTATTCACTCCAAGCTGTGCCTGGAAAGAAAACACTTCTATATTGAAAAGATAATGTGGATTTTGCAAATAAACCTAGACAAGAGAGGACAGATAACATTTTAGGCGTACCAGCTTGGCAGCATAGCTTGATGTGCCAAACATTTCACTGCAAATGATTTCCATCCCAGCTCTGCAAGGAGTGCAGGGAGGAGGCTGAACAGCATGGAGTGAGTGCCAGGCTGACACAAATATTAGTTGCTGCCTTTTACCCACTCTTTGAACCTGCAATGATCCCTGTGAAATGGAAACCAAAGATTTCATCCCTCCTGGTGTAAGTAGTGAGCTTGAACTTTCTCTGAACTCAGTGTGTTGAAGTCTGGAATAGTACAAGAGGAAAGAATGAAGGACTTGATAAAGACTAAAACTGTATAGCTTCATGTTCTGGCTAATGCACACAGCCAGGTCTGAACGCTGTTGCAGGCTGAATGGGAAAATTTACATACCTGATTTGTTTTTTTCCTGAGGTTCTTCTGGTTAAAGCTGTTGCTACCTTGCTAGTGCTACAGGCCAGATAGCAGGACATACTGAGGACTCAAACATAACACTGTCAATGAATAAGGGTAGCAAGAACCCTGACACCTAAAGTTCTGGTATTTTTTTTTTCCTATCAGGTTCTGGCAAAAGCTGTGGAAAGAAGGAGTTGATACATGCCAGTGTTTGCTTCCACTGGTGACAAATGGCTATTATGATAATGTTATCTCTGGGGACTGACCTTAACCTGCCAAGTTCACTCCATTTAACATACCTGCTGTGTTAAACGTGTGGTTTGAGCATTATCCCAGGACATGTCCGTTTCCTGGGACAGTCTCTTGATGCCAGTGGCAGGGGGGCACTGTGTCCCTAATGTGTGTGGGAAGAAAAACTGTAATGTTTATCCAGAACACACCCATTGGCAGCACCACTCAGAAACTGCTACTGAGTCTCTCTGAGGCAGAGAAAAACCTGGGTACTTTGAACTCATAAGGGAATTACCCATTCAAAGATCTCTTTCTCAAATTAAACTTTACCTTTTCTCTCTCATTGTCCCAGACTTATTAGAATACATTCTTTGGTGGCAAATAGTGGTGCAGAGCTGGAACCTGATAGTGACTCCCATGCCCTTTCCTGCTATGAACCTTTAAAGTATATTACAGTAATATTTCTCAGGAAAAAAAGGTCAAACAAAAAAATGAAAGTGTATGTTTCCACAAGGTGAATCAGGGAAGGATCAACATTTTCTAAATACTTTTTTTTTTTTTGCAATGTGCATAAATATGTTTAATTGAAACTTGCATCTAAGAGCTGTTCACATGGCCAAATAATTAGCTGTAAATGCAGTATAGCAGAACTATTTCTGTGAAGGATTGTGTGTCTTCCATTCTCATTTGCCTTAACTTGCACTGGATGCTCTTCATTCCTGCAAAGCAAACTGATAGGCTCTCTAAATTAGGAGTGTTCTGTTCATTTTAGGGGGTATACATGTTCTGCTTTTCCAACCACTACCTCAAAATTCATCGACAATAACCAGTCAGAAAGAAGTATTTATTATTATATAAATTATGATACAATGGCAGAAATTCTGATGTCTAAAATTAATCATATAACTTTATTTCATTAAATGGAAGACTTTGCAGAGCAATCCTCTTTACATCAGAATTAATATTTGCCACTGCTTTTTGTTTTCTCCCCCCCTCTTCTGTGAAAATTTCATTCAGAAGTTTTTGACATTTGCAACTGTAAACACACTGGCTAATGTTCTGGATGCTAGCAGAATTAAAGACACTAAAGGAAACCAATTCTCCCTTTTTCAGTTCTGTGGCAGGTTAAAATCCTGGCATGAACTTTGGAGGTCCATGACCCCTCTGGACTGGAGTGGCTTTGTTTACTCTTAGCCATATAAAAGCCAGTTGTGCTCAGCTAAGCTTCTGCAGTCTCTGTACATCAGGCAGTGCAGTGGGCAGCTCACCCAAGCTCTCTCAGAAGACTAGCCTGGGAGGGGGTTAGGCACACTCCTTTATGATCACGAAAGTGTTACATGAATCAAACCTCATCCTGGTTTAGGAGGAGTGGGAATATGGCCAGGGCCTGCACTACCCATCACCCTGGAAGGTACAAGGAAGAAAGGTCTGAGTTTGACCTGACTACAACAGGACAGCAGGGGGATCTCCAGTTTTCCTGTTGATACCATTTCATGGTACCTCTGTGTTGGCAAACAAAAAAACGTAAAGGCCAGGATTTGCTCATGAAAAATGTAACTACACAAATGCAACAAAGATAGGAAATAAGCTCTTGATCAGATCTAAAGAGAAGGTTAAAAGATTGTGCTCATAGTGCAATAGGCGTGTTTGGTCTGTGGTTTTGTTATGTGTCTTGGAGGCTTTATCAAATGCTGATCCATCATATTGTTAGAGCTGATCTCAGATGCAATGTAGGTCAAACGAACATTGCACATTCAGCAAAACTTCATCGGGCTGATCCACCTCCCAGCAATAAAACATTCTGTATTGACTTCTGTAGAAGCCTAGTCTTTGTAAGAAAGAGGTGTAAACAGAGAGGCTTCTCCAATTACTCCTGCATGGGCAGGAGTATTGTATGGGCATTCAGAACCCAATGAACACAGGGAAGTTAAGAGGGTTTTCACAATTCACTGTGATTGTGAGTGGCTGGGATTCTTGCTCTAGCTTTGCCCAATGCACGGTAACCACTGTCATGGGAAACCACTTTGCATTCCTGAATTTCAACCCCCTGGTAAACAGTTTGAAACACCACCAAGAATGGTAATACAGGCAGTGGCAGAGTTTTAGTGAGCTGAAGAGGAGTGCCTCTACATTTGATTGACTGAAAACACTGTAGCATCATTCTAGTATTATCTTTTTCCCAGAAATATGTCAAACTGAGTGGTTTTGACAAATGACCGGATCACATGGCATCTCACCCCACCATCTTCTGCCACTTTCTGTGACAAATAACACAACTCAGAAATGGTGGGGAGAGGAAGGGGATTGGCTAGGTGGGGTGGGCAGACTGTGTGTGAGTGTGAGGAGAACTGTCTCTGAATCACTCTCTGTTTTTAAATAGCATTTCTGAGAGCTTTGGGGTTGGGTATTTTTTAGTTCTTTGACAGATTATTCATTTCCCTCTGCTGGAATAAAAAAAAAAAAAAAAGGAAAATAAAAAAGAAAAACAAAAGAAAACAAAGGCATTGTAAGGATCTCCGGGAGGACGGGTGAATAGAAAGACAGCTCTTACTGGACTCCACAGCATTTGCTGCTGCCTCCCCCAGTTAGAGAGTCCAACAGCTGTCTTCATAACTACTGTCACTCAAGATTTGAATAGTTTTACATAATCTGAACTGGAGTAGGGAATCCAAGCTTTTTGCTGGTCAAGTGGCAGGTGGGGATTTAAGCTTTTATAATAGGACCACAATTGCTGCTCCCACAGGGATTTTCTTCTACTGTCTATTGATTTATTATAAGCTCTAAAGTAAAGAGTCAAGGATTAAAGCGGGGGTGGGAGGTGATATTCTGAAGGTCAGAGGGGTAAAGATGTAGAGGAAATCCAGGTCTGTCCCTGTGCTGCATGCATCCAGACGGATGGCCTATGTGCCCTGTTTGTGACCCCTGTGTGGAGGAGAAACTTTTAAACTGCCAGGTCACCAGCTGACATGAGAAGAGAAGCTGCTATTTTAATTATGTGACTTTGGTTTTAATTCTATTTTTTATTTATTTTTTAATATAGAAATACTAGCCTAGCCTCATGTTTTCTCAGCTCTCCATGCCTTTGTCATGACTATGTCACCTGAGAATTGACTTTTCCGAGACAGCCCAGATGCTCTCCACTGGCATGAACTTCTGGGGCTCACCTGAGATCCCACAGACCTACACTCATTTACCCCGGCTGAGGGCCTGGCACAAACCTAATGGCAGCGGCTGAAAGAAATCACAGTTTAGGAGATGTAGATCTAAGAGAACATCAAAGGAAGCATGGAGTACACTGCTTTATAATTATACAGGGCCAGTGTAGTGCAGGTTTTTCTGAATAATACCTCAGTGGAAGAAAGGAAAATTACTCCAGCCTTAAGCAAATACAGTAAACTAAATAAAGCTGGGATTAAAGTGAAAAATACACATTCTCTTGCTTACGTTTAGCAGACTATCCCTGCTGTTTGCATTTGTTATGACATCAAACTTCAGGTGGTGGCATGTTTACACGTTGAAGCTAATGAAATTTGATTGCAGCAGACCTGCCCTTCAGCCTCCCTCTTCCTTGGTAGCATGCTGATTCCAGCCAGAACGCGCCTGGGCTTTGCTGCCCCACCGCTCCCCTGGACTCCAAGGCTGGGGTGATGAACTGCTTTTACACAAAGCAAACTTTCATTCACTGGGAACAGGTGCAAAGCCTCCTTTTGTGTAAACAGCTGGGAGCGCAGTAACCCATTCCTTGCCTGCACTTAATTCATTTAAGGCACATGGTGCAGGAGAAATGGAGCTGGAAAATGCCAAGCAATGTTTTCTACCTCTGCCCGTTTGCTGTGGAAAGTCTTTGCCTTTGGCTCGTACCACTAAACAGTATTTTTGTCTTTTTTTTTTCTTCAGTGTGCACAGAGCTACTTCACAATAAAAAAGTTTAGATCTCTTGCTACAGATAGATTATCTTTGTCTTGCAAAGTTTCTGCAGAAACACTCTGTCCTTTGCTGCCAGGATCCAGTCAATATCTCTGAATATGGGTGGTCATCACATAGGTAATCTTGTAATTCCTTCAGCCGTGTCCTCCCTTAGACTCTGGGGCTCAGCACTTCTTTTCCTGTCCTGCAGGTAAGACCTACTAGCAACAAAATCCTCATTCTGTCAAGTGTGCAGCTATGTACTTAAGACTAAGTATATTGGTAGTCCCAGTAAATTCAAATGAAATATTAGGCTGGTCTTCATCAAAGGAGCCAGAGGAGAGAGGAAACAAAGCTCACATGCATCTCAGTAGGAAGCATAATCTAGTAATAGTACTATAGTTAAAACTCGAGGCAGACCCCAATATTTGTTTGATAACAAATCTTTTCTTATGTTAGATTCTATGCAAGAGCATTTAATTGTATCAATTTCTTCACATTCAAGAAAATTGAAGACAATATACTTATATTTTCACAAATAGCTATTAAGAAAAATAGTGCCAAAGTAATGTTAAACCCATAAACAACAACTGCAGTATGAACTATTCTACTGGGAGAAGTCAAGGAATTAGTAGCAGAGCAGTTATTAAATTATTGCTTTCGAAGGAGCCATAGTATTTTGTGGTTAACCATCTATAACAATTTTGCTCGATAGTTATAAAATGCATGTGTGTATTCAGCAGCAGTTTCATAACATCTTTAAAATCTAAAGGATTCTCTTTGTTAGTTGAAATGACTAATTGAAAGCTGACATAAGTGCCAAGTATTGGTTATTGGAAATTTGAAATTAATAGATTTTGGTAGGCCAAAATAATTATTGACTACTCTCACTGCTGCAGCGTCCTTTCTTGCAAGATACTCTGACTAGTACATAAAAGAAAGACAGATGCTTGTGTCAGCATAACATCTCATATCAAACTGGGAAATCATTAGCATCAAAAAGATGGTTCTTACAGCTTGTTATAGTCCTGAGGGTATATCAGAATTATATGTAAGCAATGATGGCAAATTGGGAGACAACATTTGCAATATTGATCTATTTTGATCATACTTGGACAGCATAAGGAGCCTTGAAATTTTTACTGCATAAGCAGTGTGTCTCATAAGTGCCCTTTTTGTTAGGTCAGAGCTGTCTCAAGCAAAATTATTCTGAGAAGATGGGGAATTTTGCTTTAATTTGGATGAACTAATTACTGTGTGTTCTGTCTTGGTGATGTGTTGAGACATATTTTTCATACTTCACACTTTCTAGCATGGATTAAATCCTGCCTGTAGGTCAGATCAGTGTTCCCTTCATCTTTTCCTCTCCCTTCCCAGTCAGCAGGAACCACTGCCCTTCACCTTTTCTAACAGGCTGGAAGTAGGAAGAATTTGGTGGTCTGTGCTGGGATGTCACAGGCACAGCAGAAGGCAAGTTTGCTGCAGAGCATGTTGTTCCTTGCACCCTGGGATGAGAAATCAGGTTAGATGGGAGTGCTCTAGGGACTGCACTCAGTGTCAAGCTGGACCATACCATCTTCCAGATTGGCATGTAGGAAGGCAGGGTTGAAGTCTTTTGTCTGCCACCACAAAAAGGAAGAGACCATAAGTGAGATTTAAAGACAGTAAATCAAAAGGATATGCTTCTTCCAGATATGTAAGTAAATATTGGCTGACTGTGGATGTCACAGAATTGTTTAGCACTAAGGAAACAAAAATAGCAGCAAGAATTTCCAGAATTATTATAATTATTATACAACAAAAAGTGAGTAATACATCTTATACTGTAAGAGCTACTCAGCCTTTGACTAGTGGTAATGAGGGTGATATTTGGATTGTGCACTTCTGTGTTGACTTGGTTCTCTCCCACTCTACGTGGCCTGTCTGCTGCTTGACACTACTAAGGCTAAGAGTGGTGTTCATATTGGAGTATCTGACCTTCTTATTTGTCTGCAGTTATTCTTATAGCATCATTTAATATGTATTACAGACCATGGGTGGTCCTTTTCCTGATGTTATTGTTCCAGTCAAGGTCTGGGCAAAGCTATAATTGAGTTCAATGAGGACAAGTGTCCAGTCCTGACCAGGCAAGCTGCAATTCTAGAAAGAGCTGAACTTGTGTTGGACATAGTATTAGGGTGTACGTGAGCTTTCTCTGCAATGATAACACCAAGTAAGTATAAGGAGGAAACTATCAGAAATCAGAGAATGCTACCTTGGGAACATTCTGTCAGAGGAAAATGTTGTGCTCATTCAAGAAAATGCAGTGTGTTGCATAAGACACATCAGGTAGTCGGCTATCAAAATGACCTTCCTGTGAGCGTGCAAGCAGGCACAGATCTCATTGGAGTGTTTCAGCTTATCATCTGCATGCAAATACAATCAGTTTAGTGTAATATATAATTTGCATGAAGTCTTATCTCGCTTGGCAAGAAATTTTGTAACTGTTTTAAAGCAGTGTGATTTGCATGCCCAGAGTTTATACACTCCTTTCTCTCTTTCTGTTGATCTTCACTGAAGTAGAAAAAAAAGGAAAATATTATTTTAAAGTTAATAGCTAGAGCAGCTGGTGCAGAACTAGCACCTGCAACCAAACTTAGCATATTCTCTTTGACTTCTCTTAGAGTTATTTTGGATTCTGTTACCACTACTTTGATATCTGACCAGGCCATTTTGAACATTGAAAGAGAATGAAAGAGAATTTCCCCTTTCAAAAAGAAAGAGGAAATTTGCAGCTTTTTCTTTAGGGATCTGCAATAGGGTGGTGATGGTAAGTTGTCCCAGCTTCCTAGCAGCAGAGCTGTGAGGCTTGTTCTAGAGGAGGCTACTGGAGATGTGCAGGTTCCTGATGTTTTCAGAGCTCTTTCTGGTTTAAGTTTCAGTTGAGAAACAGCAAATTTTGTTTGGTTTAATCTTAAAGAATGAATAATTATATGTTTCTTTCTCACAGTCTGCTGTGTTGGTTCGAGCAGGGATAATGGAAAATACCAGTAGTACTCTATTCACAGGTAGATTTACTGGGATTAGGAAATACAATGTTGCTGTTATGACTACCTGCTGCAGCAAGTGCTCCCAGTCACACAACTGGGAAATAGCTGTTCCTCTGTTGCCCTGATCCAGCCTTCACTGCAGATGTGAGTTAACTTCGTGCCAGGGGGAACCAGGTGTGAGATCATTCAGCAATGTCATATGAACTTCCTGGTGGTGAAGCCTAAAGCCAACATTTTATTTGGCTGGTTAAGTGTTGCATCATACATTGAGGGTTTTCTTTCCACAAAATTGAAATAGAAGAGAGGGGTAACTCAAGTCTTACCGCTGTGTCTACTGAGATGAGCTGGCATACCAAGATGAGCTGGAATAGCATCATTATGACCTAAAAGCCCTCCAACCCCAAGATATCAGTACAAAGGGAAAACCATGTTGAATAGTAGAATACAAGGTTGACAGAAACATCAAGGATAAATTGGTGTAACGTTTCTTGGCAAAAAATTATAGCTGTAATATTTTCTGTCAGAAGCATCTTTTTCTAGTAGATCCTTTAACACAGAAGGAAATTGTTTGATTAGGTGTGCAGAAGAGCTGATTTTGCCCTTATAATCTTGAACCTTTACAGATGGATCTGAAGATAAAACTAAGCTGTCCTCACCCCAAGAGTGTAGACCTGCTGACCAAGAGCGATCCATTTTGAAACAAAAAATGAAGATGCCTATATGTGGACAACTAGAATCTGGCTTAGCAAGACTGTAGTGAAAGTGAGAGTGGAAAGCCAAGCACTGCATCTCTTGGAATGGCTACAAAAACAGTCAATAAGACAACCAGGAGATTATGAGTCCTCTCATCACGTAAGAGCCAAGATCAATGAGCATGAGAGACAGACATTTGAGCCTTGGCACTAATCAGGGTTTTCAAGGTTGCCAGCCTCCCTGCACAAGCAGCAGAAGCAAAAGGTTCAGGAGGGTTTGAGATCCCAGGGATTTGTTGCCACTGAAAAGGGTACAGAAGTCTGGAATGCTGCACATGATAACCTCTGAAAGTCCTTAGGCTCCTGAGGCAGTTCTAGCATGAGGCTCACAGATGCTCAAAGTCCTGTCTAGTGTCATCATGACACAGTGCTTGCCAAGAGGCTGTGAGGCTAACAGCCTTGCACAACACTTTCTGGATTGGGGAATTGGCGTTTTCTTATGAAATTAATTCATCATGACATTTTCATCCAGCTTTATGATACCTCTAATGGTATTTCACTGAATATCTTTTCTAACTTGCACTAGTAAATGTGGGTAAAAATACATCCCAACAGTGATGAGGACAGTTCTAAGGGGAAGAACCTCACAAGAGGGAATTTTTAAGAGGACACAAACTTAGCTGTGATAGTTTCTAATATATCAATTGTTTGTGGGCAGGGGGCTGAAGAAGTGTAAACTCACTCGCTGCAGTCTATCCTACCCTTTTCCTAACCTATTTACACCTTTCCTATTTGCTGACACTGTCTGCATGTTACATTGCTTAGTGTGAGCCACCAGAAGATCTTGTTCCTTAGGAAGCTCCTGTTTGCCATCTCAGTGCTGTCTGAATTGACAGAAATAATAGTTCATCACTCTAAAACGTTGCTTGCATTGCAGTAGAGATGTGGAAAGCCCCATACTTCCTTTGGAGCCACAAGTGAAGATTCACAGTAATCATGTGGGCTGATTACTTTTGTTGTACCACATGTGAGTCATGGATGGGAATTTTCTATCAGATGTGTAGGAGTGATGCAAACCAGGACCTTTTACTCTTCTCTCATACATTAAATTTCACAATATTAGAAATGCATTCATTTTACAGGAATTACATTAAACTTACTTTTTGATTTGAAAATAAAATGAGAAATGTATTTTTTGGTCATGTAGTAGCTGAGAAGAAGGGAAGTAGCCTTGCTAGAATTTAACTTCTGAAACACTAACCCTTCCAATGAGGAACTGGCTCTTATCTTCTAAAGATGATATTAACAGGAATGAAAATAGCGTAACTCTGAAAGAAAGATTGCTACAGAATTTTTTTTGCAAGAAATATTTAGCATGATTACTAGAAAGCTGCTAGAAAACAAGTTGGAAAGCTACACTTCAAGGACTAGATTATTATTATTTTTATTATTATTATGGTAATGATGAAGGACTATGGAATTAGTAACAGTAAATGTAACTATATTGATTTTGAAATAATTTCACCTTCTCTCTAGTTATGTGAGAAAGGGTTAGAAATATGCATTGTTTATATTGTAATTGTGTATGTCCATGACTTGTCATGTTCTGAGTTGAATTTGAGTTTGAATTTATTAATTTAAAAAGAAATGTTTGAAAATAATTAAAAAATTGTTGGAATCTTGTTCAGCCTAAATTACTACATTTCATAGACTCCCAATATTATGTCCATTTTAGTATTGCTTTTGTTTGGAAAGATAGATTTGGAAAATAACAGTAGGAAGTGCCCATACATGCATATACATGTTTGTGTGTATGCTTTTAAACATGTCTTATACAGACTCGAATTGGAACACAAACAAGAAAACAATGCGCAATGGATATTGTTGAAATTCTGTCGTATGTAACAAACAGCTATTGCACTGTGAGTTCAGACAGTGGCTTCTCAGCTCTTGAGGCTCCTGTCCAGTGTTCATCTACCTAGCCATCACATATGTTTATAGAAAATAAGTTTCAACACTTTTATCTTCAAAGGTCTGCACAAGTACGAGCTCTCAAAACCCTTCACTCCTGTGGAGCTGAAGTTTATAACAAAGCCAGTAGCTAAGGTTTCCTGCCCATTTTTGTTCTTAAAGGCTTTTTTAGCTGGTTACAAAGGGTGTGACCTTTTGGGGCTAAAACTTTACTCTTATTCTGGACAAAATAAAGGATGCAACAATTGTGCATGATCCTCACAGAACAAAGTACTTTCTCAAAGAAAACTGTGTATGACTGAAGGCTGTTAAATTCCAAGGAAGGAAAAAGTATCTTGGATGTTACTGTTTGATAGAACTACATGGAAGGCCTTGAAAAGGACTGTTTTGGCTAAGCATGAAACAAGCCTTTGCAACAGTGAGATATGAGCCTTCCTGAAAAGAAGAAAGTTTGTCTGTTTGGGTCGTTGATGACTTGGCAAAACATTACCTGATGGCACAAAGGGAAGAATCTTGTATCAGCAGAGAATGACAGGAAGATAATCTAGTAAGTGTTTCAGACACTGGATTCTGGACTCCCTCCTTCCTCCCATACAAATAGAGAGGAAATTAAAAGGAGAAAGGTGATACCAAAAATATGAGAGCATATTCCTCTCTGACACTCCCTTTGCTTCCTAGTATGATCTCAACAGGAAGTTCTGCAGCAGTAATGTTTCCAGTGAGATTATTGATAAAAATTGGAGGTGCTGAAAGAATAAGAAGGAAATAAATTATGATGTTTGAAGAAAGAGATGTTTCAGTAGAAATATGGAGTAGACTAA
>WEKY01004996.1:0-91777 GCA_013390045.1 Picathartes gymnocephalus
TATAAATTTAAATTATAATTTAAATTAAATTATGACCTAAATGTATTTGTGGGGGTTTTAGTCTCCTGTCCAAATTGTTTTTTCTTGTGGGATAAAAATTTCCAGCTTGCATTCAGACCTGGAGTTGGTGTTTACTGCAGCTGTTAGATCAGCCGAGGTTTCTGGCCAGTGTAATGGTACTAATTTAAACAGGAGACACTGATTTCTGGAATATGGTTGGCTCGTGGAGGTTTTTAGCAGGTGTGTTAAAAGCAAAGAGTTTCAGAGTTAACGTGCTTCTTGATCTGGAAAGTTTGCAGAAGATGCATGATATTTCTGTCATTTTGAACTCAGCTTAAAATATGCCTATTGCCATTAGCATCACATTCACAGGTTAGGCCTCAGAAGGTAAAACTGGCTTAGAACTGATGAGCTTAATGCTAGACAAGGTCTAGTTAGCATATCTGGAGCAAAATATTGGCAGAGGTTAACTGGGCTAATGCTAATTTTTGATCTCTTATTTTTAATATACCTTGAAATGCACATTAACCACCTCAGATGCATGCTTTATTAAATCAAAAGATGGGTGTACAATAGAAGTATTTAAAATTTTGGCAGCATACAGCTTTGTAAATAGATATTTGTGTTTTCTGAAGTAAGAAATTTTTTTAAGTAAGTGGAGTTATGGAGCAATTATGGTTGATTTCTACCCTAAATATGGACCATTTCCTTCTGTGAGAAACTAGTTAAACTCTTGGTGTTGTAAACCTGCTGCTGGTAGTGTGCAGTTTTGATTTCTACATTGTGCTCAGAGGTTTGGGGGAGGGGGTATTCTTTTGGTAACTTGCTTCTCCAGTGGGGAGGTACTGCACCCCATAGCCAGTTAATGTGGGCCCTGTCCTGTTCCTGACAGCACTCCTGCCTGGGAAGCCATCTCTCAGCTGGGTGACCTGTTGGGATGACAGGACACTGCTCTGTGCCCCTCTGTTTCCTGGGTGAGAGTGCACCAAAGGTAGAGGAAGGACCGCCCTGGGAGGTGAAGCTTTGAAAATATGTAACTGCTTCCAAAAGAAAAAACTGTGCCCTACCTCCTTGTCCAGTTCAGAAGGGCACCTGGAGAAGCAGGCAGCTGGGAAGAGTGTCTTGTTCTTGGTTGCAGCCTGGTCTAGGTGCTCCTTGGACCTGAGCAGAGGAGATACCTGCTCTTTTTTCCTGCTGCCACTGAGAAAGAAGATGGTGTGTTAACTGCCTGCCAGGCAGGGAGTGATGCCAGCACTTGGATAACATGGAATTTTTAGTGGTATGTGTTCACTTCAGAAGTTCCGCTGATATTCAAAAGATAGCTGTATACTTGACTGTGTTGAGTGGGCTTGAATTTTCTGGGAGCTGGAATGCTTTCCTCACCCTACTGTTTTTCTTTCCCATGTTAATTCAGTCACCAAGATCTGTAACTGTAAGTCCTGTAGTGGTTGAGTGTATGCAGGTGCCTCCTTGATCTGCAGAGGTATTCAGACTGTCTCTGTGATCTTCAGCAGCAGCAAAGGCTATTTTAAGATGCTATTTTAACGGTAGTGCAACACCTGAATATACCTGAATAATTTGATTTATGGCCTACCCAGATTGTTTAATCACTTTCTGTGTTGTAAGATTTGGGGAGAGAGTACAAATTGCTGCAGATATGCCACTTGTAGTGGTGAGATACTTTCTCCTTTCCAAAGAGTTGTACCATCGCTTTTAGATCTGTATTTTCAAGCAAAAATCAAATATAAGGATTGGAGTTAAGTTGTTCAAGCTATACTGAAGTGCATGTTACCATTTAAAAAAGTTTATGGAGCACCAGTGAGATAGCAGGAACAGCTCTTGTGTGCACATTGTGTACCTGCCAAGGTTTTCACTCATCCTCTCTGTATTTCTGAACAAAACTCAAAAACTGAAAACCCTTAATGCCCTAGAACTCATGCTTTTTGTCTACTGGTTTTCTTTCTGTTTCTCCCTGAAGATAAAGCATTGTGGAGGTTATAGACCTGTGTAATCATAGATTCAGATTGTTGGATGATGAGAAACTGTATTGCTGGCACTTGGATTGCTGATTCTGTTCAATTTCTGGCCAGACCAAGTACACTAGTATATGAAATAAAATGTGGGGTCATCTCTTTGATCTCATATAAAGTATTTATGTAAATCAAGCATTACAATAATGGTGTCAGTAATACTAAAATAATCCTAAATTCTGTAAATAATACCAATAGTACTGTTTCTGATTTAGCCCTCGCAGAACAGAAAGTGTGAAAGCTGTATCTTTTTGAGCCAATCGGATTGCATACTTGTTAAAGCTGATAACAAAAATCACATGTAAACTCTGCATGTCCAGCAGACGTCTTTCTCTTAAAAAAAGTCGTATTTGTCCCTAGAACAGTAGTTGTAACATACAGTTAATGCAGTGCAGGCAGTGCTGTTGTGTAGCAGAAGTTTGTCCCTCCATGCGGGTTCTTAACCTCGGCTGCAGAGGCATGCCAGGATTTTGCTGGAGTACTTGGGACTGGTGTCTTGAGTTTGTCTGCATGTGTGCAAATGCATGAGGAGTGCATTTATTGGTAGATGTGGAATAATCTTTCCTCTTCCCCACTAGCTGGAGCTCAGCATTCAAGTGGATGTTCCCTGTACAACTCAGCAGGGTGAGTTCAGAATCGTGCCTGAGAAGGAAGCTTGCAGGGACTGGGAGTGTGCTCAGACTTCAAGGATGCTGGATTATATTAAGGCAGGGAATAAACACTACTGGCATTGAAATCCTTACATTTGTAACATTTCTGTTTGCTTGAGAAATTCATGGAGTTGGTTGCTAATAGGATTTGCAGAAAATAGTGTAAATATCCTTTCCCCCCAATTATAAACCCAAATTTGGTAGGTATGATGGCACAAGCAATAGCAAAAGCTAAAACCAGGTGCCTGTAAGTTAATTGAAAGGTGTTTCTCTTTGTTCTGGGGTCATTTATTCTGTGTCAGCACTTTGAAGTAAATATTTTAATTTTCAAAGAAGAGAAGGTGGCATTTGCAGTGTTTTGTACACTGAAGGAACACCTTTTTATCTTGCATTGTGCAACCCAGCAGTAGTGGATGCAGTATTTTTCCTGTGTGTGCAGCCTGGTCCTTGGAGTGCATTGCCTCTCTCCTGCCATTCAGCTGCAGGTGGCTTAAATCCCAGGGCCCTGCCTTGAGATGGGCAGTATGGGGAGATCCTACAGCTTGATAGAAGTTTTCTGATAAAATCCCAGAGATCTCTGGTATTCCACAGATTATCATCTGGGTGTTTAGTGAAATATCTTGTTTACCCAGATTGTCCAAGTCAAAGTGAGACAGAGAGGTACTCACCCTATCCCCTTGACTGTGTTTCTCTCTTTTTGGTCTTGTGGGGTTTCTTTGATCTTAAAGTGTGCTGAAAATGCATCAATAGTAAAACATGTACAGGGACATTAAAATACCTGAGTTTGACCATATGAAACAGAGCAAATCAAGCTGTGTATATTTATTTTAACATTTTTATGGTCAAAGAATGTAATGGGGGAGAAAGGTACATCTGCTTCGTAAAAATCTAGACAATGTGTTGTGTCTGATGGGGTTTGTGAACAAGCTTAAACAGGTAAAGACTCTCCTGTTACATGTGCACAGATAAACTTCCTGTTGTGTACGTAGCTGTTTGAAGTATGCCAGTGTTGTGTTACCACTTGGATAAACACAGCACTGCCACTTGTAGGCACCTGGTTTCTGTAGGTAAAATAACTGAATATTCTTTCAAAGGGTTGGTTTGGTTCTTTTCTCTGGGACGCAGCTGGTCTGAGTGCTGTGTCCCAGAGAGCAGCTTCTCCTCCCTGATAACCTCCAGCAAAATTATCACTAAAGTAACCATTGTCTTTTCAGTCCCTGTCTGCTTTATCTTTTCCTTTGTTAAAATTGTATTTTATATCTCTTCTCATTCTTTATTGCAAAGGCACAGTGTGTCTCTTCCATTCTTTCAGAAAAAAAGTTTCCCCTTCTTGAAGGGATAACAGTTGCAGTTGAATTATTACTGTCTCTAGTAATTCTTAAATCTTGCTGTAATTCTGACCGGCCAGTAACATCTGGAGCTTGTTTCAGGTTTGGGTCAGACCTGACTGTAATGGCATTTAAATTGGAACTCTCTGCTTCAGTTCAGTTAGTTTAATGAATAAAAAAAATAGTCACTTTTCAGTGAAAAACCTGCAAATAATGCACATTAGTTGCAGATTCTTTTTGTATGTACTTCTGTTTCCTCAGCAAGATCTCTTAAATCATGTCCTCTCTGCTTCTGAAAGAAGAAACATCCTTATATCTTCTTAATTAAATATTTTTGGTGAAAAAGGTCTGGAGCTGAGGAAGTGCCAGGAATTACATACTAGACAGTTTGTGGTGTACCTCTGTGTTTGGATTTAGTTTTCTCTTCTCCCCTGTGATCCACTGCCATACACTATCCCAAGCTCGCAGCCCTTCAAGGAAAACTGTTAGCAGTTTTAAAGTCATGGAAAAGTAGACCAGGAAAAAGAGAGGAAATGAGAGGAGAGTCCAGTAGTGGGGAGGACTAACAAAAAAAAAACCTGCTTTTGTATGCTCCAGGGGTATACTCCAAATAATGAGAGCATTTGTGGGGTAAAAGTTGTAGCAGGAAATGTGGATGGACTAACTGGAGCAAAAGAACTGTGAGTAGAGAGGATTTCCATCCCAGCTGTGTGTGAGGTTGTAGTGGCTGATGATGACACAGACCACAAATACTGCATTATTGGAGAGAAAAATGCAAGGTGTGGAGTAAACTGAAGGGACTTTGGGTTTTCCTAAGACAAAGGCAGAATCATCAATAGAGTAAGGAATTTGAGATACAGCTTAATTCAGTGGTGGTATTTATACCAGCTTCTAGCCAGAGGCAAAGCAGGAAGGCAGTAATTAATTTTGGAAGTCCTCAAAATTTGCTTCAGATGAGTGGCACTAGCAGCGGAGCGAAAATAGAAGTAGTTGGGAAGATTTGCCAGAAAGAATAGAGTATTGAGATTGGGAGTGTATTTCTGAAATTAGGGTCTTCTGCAAAGCGTAAGAAAGATGTAATTCACTGAGTGACATGCAGCAGTCAGCTGTCCTAAAATGCATTTTCAAGTCTATTTTGTTGCCTTTATGTTTTAAGAATAGTTGACCAGAAAGCTGTTGCAATACTGTCTGAGGATCTGACTCATGAAACACAAAATAAATGTAATATGTAGTAAGAAAGTAAATATGCAACAAACATGTGAGCAGTGAAATACAATTTCCTCTTCAGAATGTATTTCTGATTAAAAATGTGCTAATTATAACTGCTGCCACATGTGAAGTAACTTGGTTTTCCAAAGGAGAAGAATTTTGATGAACTTGTTTTGTCTCCCTTTACAAGGGAAAACTAATTTGGGTGATTACTTGGGATGGTGACACATCAGGACATTACCGAGAGCACTGAAATATCCAAGAACCTCACCATATGCAATAAACTCCATCAGAAGCATCATTATCCCTCCACCCCTGCAATTTGGTTGCCTTGTAAAATGAAATGAAAGTGAAATTACATAGGTGTGAAGTCTTCTTTCTTGAATGCATCTCTCAAATTTCTGTTTCTGAAATAGTTGTTTGCATAAGCTGTATAGTTTTGAAGTTTGCAGCTGCAGATGTTACTGTATGAGGCACAGGGTTCAAGAAGCTCTGTCTGTGTGTCTCAGTTTGAGACAAATTAGGAGGAAACGTCTCGCCAAGATATTGTGATAAAAAATAGTTCTGAAAGTTTGCTGGTTTAGAGGTGTTCCAGTGTTTATCAGTGGGTTCTTTTTTATTCTTGTTTGTATTATGAGCCACTCGGGTTTGGAGATCTGAATTTGGCTGTTCAGAGCTAATGTGCCTGTGCAGGAGTACACAGCAATTTCTTTGCCTCACGGATTTCAGTGTGTTTGTGTTAGGATTTGGAAAAGCAAGTTAGCCTCAAAATCTGTATATGGCTAGGTCTTTATACTGTTTTCTCTAGAATACAAAGTATAACTTCATTCCTGATTGTGATTGCTTAACTAATGGGCCTGGGGAAACGGGGACTTGGTTCCCTGGTCTCATGGCAGCCTGTTTGGCACCAGAACAGCTGGTTGGCTATTTAGCACTGAATAGTTAAACAGGAAAAACTTTTTTAGTCACTTAAAAGTTTTCTTTTGTTTTCAGTAAGAAAAGAATGTGACTTAAAATTGCTGACAAAGAAAAAGTGATAAAATTGTCAGTGGAGTGCTTAACTGAGGATTATAAAGCTCTCCTTCTGCATTCTTTTAAGAATTCCATGGTAAATGGTGGAGGCTGACACCCGAGATTCCATACAAAACAGTTTTTCAGCTGTGTTATTTGTTTGAAGAAAGTTGTTCTCCATGTAGACAGTATTAAATAATTAAGACTGTTTAGTGCTAATTTTGGTGCCTACTAACATTTGGATGTTTTTGGTACAGTAACTTTCATCTTCAAAGCAGTAAAGTAAAGCTGATCTTCAGAACATTTTGCAACAATAATCAGCTCTTTCTTAGACCCTAAATAATTATTTTCTTACATTGACACTTGGGGATAGAAAGGTTGCTGTCAGAATGGAAAGGGAAAAGAAAGGTTAATTCTTAGTTAAAACGAATGCTGAAGAAAGCGTAAACTACTTTGGGATTTAATGGTTCTGTTGTAGAGACTGAGGAAAACTCTTGGATCAGTGCTCTGTTAAGGATTCTAAAATTATTTTAATGATTGCTAGTGTTCGTGCTACAAAGTAGGGGAAACAGCCACCTGGCAGATGATTCAGTAGATTAAGGCTGGCCGGAAATTTAAAGGCTGGGATTTCTTGGGAGTGTCTAGACCCCAAAGTCTTCATGGAGACTCCAGTCAAAATAGGGACACTGATGTAGGGAAGGGGATTTCCAAATGGGAGCGGGATGGGGTAAACCACCCCACAGCCTCTGCTCCCTGGGGCACCAGCCCTGAGCCTTTTGTGTGTTCGAGGCAGGGGCATCACCAAATCTCCTGTCGCAGCTGGGCACTCCTTCCATGCACAGTCATTCCCTGCTCGTCCTCTTTGGTCAGTGAAGCTTTTGTAGAACATGGCTCAGTGCTAACAGGCGAGGCTGCAAAATTGAGGAACCACCTTAAAAGCACCTGGGAACCATGCCTTTCAGGAATTTGGGAAACTAGTGGAGAATAGTACCCTTAAATCTATATCTTAGAGAACAAGAAAGCAGCTTCTTTTCCAGATCATCCCATTTGAAAAAAGGAACGTTTTTTGTTTTGCTCATTTTGTTTGGAGTTGTTAATTTTAGATGAGAATGTAATTACTTGTTAATTACATCGAAAACAAACATTAAAATTAACCAAAAGTGTAGATTTTTTTTTTCAGTAGGACTCTCTCAAAAGCATAGTTTACTATTATGCTTGAAATTTATCTGTTACTAAACACAGTGAAAACTGAATTTTAGTAGAAAATAATGATTTTGTCAGCAGCGCTTCTCGTATGGCTGGCAGGAAGCAATAAATATTCCTGTGTTACCAGGCCGTGCACGTGTGCATGTGGATCAGTTCACATAAAGGACTTAACAAAACAACCTCAAACCTCAGGCCTTGAATGGTTTAATTGTTGTTGTCGTTTTCCCCACGGTTAATCTACACTTGTAAAAGCGACCGTGACGTGAGGTTAGGATTTATCAGCGCCGGGCACCCCACACTAATTGGTTCAGCTCTGCACTTCACTGCCACGGTGCTTCCTCAGAGGAACCTCACCTGGGCGTGTAGGGCTGATCCTGCTCCCAGCCCCACACCTCCTGGATGCTTCTCCACAACTGGGAATGTTTTTCCTGAAGTGGAAGAGAAGCATGACTTGGGCCTGCTCTTACTTTGAATGAAAAGTGCCAAACACTTTGGCAATAGGCGGTTTTTTTCTACAATAAAGTTTTATAGATTCTCCAAAACTGTGTTCCCATTCAGAAATTTTGGGTTTGGGGTTTTTGGTTTGTTTTTTTTTTTAATACTTTAGGGTAGTAACAGGTTTTTTTGTATGAATGTTCAAAAGTTCCTTATGGAAACCCTGAATATTTGCATATGATTAACTACCCTGGGTTGAGTCAAAATTGTTTAACCTGGTGTGTCGAGGTCTGTCAGTGGCAGATGCTGATGTTAAACATGAGTGCAGGGGAGGGATGGTGTGTTCCCTTCCCTGCTGTGCACACCCCGAGGGTGTCTGAGTCTGGCCATGCCATCTCTGTACCGTTTCACTGCTCCTCATAGAATCTCCTTCCATTGACTGCATCGCCTTTGGAAGTGAACTGGGAATAATAAATGCTTTGTGTAAGTTCGCTGTGCTGCTGCATTTCGAACACTGAGTGCAGCCTGGTTAACGACCTTGCTTCCCTCCTCCATCTTGAAAAGGCACAGGAGAAGTAAAGAAGTTACAACAGGGAAAATAAAGATGGTACAAGGTATCAAATGGCTGTTTAGCAGTATTGACTGTGTAGACTAGGAAGGGTCCTGGATAACTCAGGAAAGATGGGCTAAAATTCTGGAGAGCAGATTTTGTTTCTTTAAACTTGAATTCTGGTAATTTACTATGAAGTCCATTGTGTATTATAAGTAGTAGAAAATCCCATATCCCCCTCTAGTCATGAAAAAGCCAGACCAGCACACACGACAGGCTTGATTTATGGTTCTTCTGTATAAACAATATATTTCTGCTTCCATATTACATTTTGGATTGCTCTAGTATGCAGTGCACTGTGCTAATTAGAGGCTGTAGTGGTTCATGGTTGCAAATGCCACCGCCTCAAGAGAAAAGTAGTGAGATACTGTGCTACTGAGATCTTCCAGTTGTGCATCCCAGCAGGGCAGTGTATGCATCCAGTGGCATGACAGAGATCACCACTCCTTGTGTCCTCAGGGACACAGATTTTGCATTTCTCTAGATTTGCTGTAGGACTACCACATTAAGTTTGGAAATGCTTTGGCCTGGGATTTCGGGCTGCTTTGCTATAACAACCACCTCTGAAACACGTTCCATAGTTATCCTCTTGTGAGCATATTTGGTTTCGACTCCTTTACTATGCAGCAAAGAAGCCTGGATTTAAGCTTGTTTGTGTTGTCAGGTGAGAAGGAAATACGATTAACTGCACTCGCCTGCTTTTTCACAGTTGTTTATAGTTATTAATGTTATTTTCCTGAATCTGATTTATTTGCCTTTCCCTTTTCTCACCAAAGCCTAGTCTCAGAACTACCAACTAGCTGTACCCATTGAGTCAGATTCCAGTGAACCTGGAATAACTTAGATATCTGTCCATTTCTCTGTACAGCAGAGAGCAAGGAAGAAGAGGGAAAACAAGATCAATGTTAGCAAATCCCCAGCAATAAAGAAAGACCTTTAAGAGCATTACTGAAAGTAACAGGAAGAAATGCTGGAGGTATCAAATCCCTAAATGTGAGGTTTCTGGGCACATTGGACAGTTTCTGTGGCTTGGAGTGATCTTTTCTGTTTAGAGCAAAATTGAAGGATGGGGCTAAAATAGGTGGTTTGTATTTTCTTCCTCCTAGTGCCTATAAAATTAATTCCAGTGCAAGTCCATACTATTATCCAGTGTTGTTCTCTACTAGGAAATTATTTTTGCTTTTAAACTCTAACATGGACAGATTAACAGTGTTTCAACAGTTTAAAAGTCACATCACTATTAGGAAAATACATTTAAGCTAACTGTCTGTGCTGCTGCTAGTGTGAGCAAAACTCAGCATGCTTCAAGGCTGAGTTCAGGAGTGAGCAGTGCAATTAGCATATGCCGTAAGGATGAATCTGGTCTCAAAACAGAATTACAGAATCTGAAATAGTGATGAATAATATTTTGACTCTGTAGCAAGATAACTGGACAGAAGCAGTGTACCTTCAGAGCTAGTTTGGGCAAGTGGTATGTATGCTCATACCCATGTAAGGCAATGTTTTATGCTACTGGTAAATGTGCAAAACATTTTTGCTGCTTAAGCATATTGTGAGTGTTCAGTTATTGTATTTATTTAAATAGATGTACCCCAAGACTTTCTGAGACTGTGAATTGTACTCATCCAAAATGATACAGAAGCAAGTTTTGAAAAATTTATGTATCTGAGCAATAAGAATAATGCTGGTCCAAGTGGTGGAGGTGTATGCTTTTCTACACTTCCACAAGGAAAGAGGGAGGTGCTAATGGGAGCAAAATCATTAATTCTATAATGTGCTTATATTATTATCCAAATGTACCAATTTTAATTGCTTTTTAATTGTCTGTCTTAAACACACCAAGAACATGTCCACAGCATTGCAGCATGCTGGGTGTAGTGTCCCACAGACATAAATGCTCTGTGGCCCTTGGACTGCCCTGGCTCCAGCTGAGGGTGCATCCTTTTTTTCCCCTCTTTCAGAACTTTATTTTTGCTGTGAGTAGTTTTGCAGCCTGTCTATTAATGCCACAGATGGTAGCCTTTGTTGTTCCAGTAGAGAAGGCCATTACTCAGTGGAGCAGTAAAACATAAAGAGGGGTGTTATACTGGAAAAACACATTGTTTAGGGTGTGTTCGGTAGGTTGGGACCGAGTGCCTGACCCGCAGCAGAGATGTAATCACACTGCCATCTGTGGAATGTGCAGAGACAAGACGTGACGAGTTGGGGTAGTTGCTTCTGTAGCCTTTCTGCTCTAGATACAGCAAGGAGAAGGTACTGCAAGTCCAGGAGCTGCTGCCGTAATGGGTCATGACACTTCTGACATTTCAGCCTTTCCTGATCATGGAAGAAAATAGTTTATCTTGTCAACTGTTCTAGTTACTGTTTTTTGAGTATTACAGGGTAGCTAGAAGCAGTCTTCCTGCCTTTCTTCCTGATGTGATAGTTTTCTAGAAGCATAGCCTAAGCTAAAACAGTTCTTCAGACTAAGAAAAGGAGCTGTGAAAGATTTTTCAGCAGACATTCTCTTGTCCTGATGACTGCCAAGAGGTTGTGACACTGTATGATGCATAAAGCCAGGATAGTGAGACAGGCAGGTTGGTATCTTCTGATAAATAATTTCACTGTACTGAAGAAAAACTCGTGCCACTGCTGCTGTCTACCCCAGTTATTAAACACCTGGGGCTTAAAAAGCATTTGAAAGATCCCTCGAAGTGTGAATGCTACCTATACACACTCCTTCATCAAGAGCATAAAGTTGTAAATTTGTTGGATAATTACAGGTGTGTTGTTGTGTCCAAACTGAACTCCGGCTCACGCAGTCTTTCATCTGACATTGAATTATTCATAAAGCAAAGGGTTAAACTGGTGAAAGCAGGTAATTTAGTCATTGTTGGTTGCAGTAAATTTTTGAGGTGACTTCTTCAATGGCAGCTTAAAGTCCCCTGAATAGTTGTATTGATAATACCCTAAATGCTTTTTATGTGTCAATAGGAAATTAATCACATTTTTAAGACATTTTAAGGGGTCTGTTTTGTAAAGTGCCATCAGACTGCTCCTGTTTTGAAGATCAGCAGATAGGTGAGTTGCTCCAGCAAACTGCTGAGTTAGAGCAGGTTCTGTGTAGGCTATTTGTTCTCAGCTATTTTTCTATCCACAAAGTTACATTATACCTCCGGGTTATTTTCCCTGAAGATGACTGTATCAGTGGGATGAAGCTTCTGATACTATGTACCTTACAGACTGGTATTATTCATGCATGTTGTTCAGTGTTCAGGGGCATGTTAGAGTGTAACTGCTTTGTTTTATTTAAGAATAGAGTAATCATATAATCTATTAATACAATTTTATTCCCATTCATTAGTTATATTGGCACAGTTAGAAACCAGTCTGGCCATCCTGTGCTTGGTCAAAATGTGCTCTTTGGCGGGGTAGACCCAGCGATGAGAATGCAAGGCAGCAGCAACATAATGATTGATCAGTGTAATAAGTGGTGGCTGCAGTGTTGTTACTGTCTGTCTAGTCATTGCTGCATACTCTGTAGGCATGACAGCGATGACTCTGCTTCCAGGAAGCTGTCCCATTCCCAGTTCTTCATTTGCTGTCTTCTGTAATGTCATCTCCTTCTGTGGGAGATTTTCAATTCCCAGTCAATAATGCAATAATTACTTGATTCAGATGACAATTAGAGAGCAAGAGACTTCCGTATAATACTGTTTCATTTTTTGTTTGTTTTGTTTTGGTTGTTTTAGATTTTTGTTTTGGTTTTTTTTAAGTTTTAACGTTTTTACTTACTCTTTAGTAAATAAATGTCTTTTCTCCTTTCTTTCTAAATGTACTAAGGCAAATTTTGATAAGATTGAAGATCTTTAAACCTTGTTTCCGTAGCTGGAAGTCTACTTGCTTCCTATGCCCCTAATACCGTTCTCCCTTAGTCTGTAAGCTTGGCTCTTGCCTCCTGATACTTCTCTAGAAGCTTTTTCCCCTTAAGACTTAGTCATTGTCCTTCATAACTTTCCTGTTAAGGTTCATACATTTCTAGATACACGTTTTGGCACTGGATCAAGTAATGAACTGTGAAGAAGTAAAAATAATAAATGAAGCCAAAGCCAATTATCCCCAGTTTTACTAATGGGAGAATTAGCTTTTAACTGCTAAGACAAATGACATAATATTTATGAGTCATAGAAACATCCATAACAGCAGTTACCTACATCTTGATCCGTAGGATCATGGGGCTTTATGTACTTCCCTTTCCCCTCCTCCCATTCTTCTGGCCAGGTTAATCTCAGTCTCTGTTAGTGTTTCATGCCTTTGAAATGTTTTAGGTGAGTTGCTTTATTTATGGATACCTTTTGAAAGGCAGCTACAGTACAAAAATTGCTTGATTCCTCTTCAGATTTTTCATTATAGCAACCTAGGACTGTCTTGGAAAAATGAAACTGTGTAGAATGCTTTCATTTAATTCCTTTTCTCTCAAGTCCCTTTGTGCAATAAGTGGTGTTTGTATTCTAACTGCAGGTAGGGATTAGAGGCCAAATAGTTTCTCTTACTTTGGAAAAACTGAGTTCTTTCAGAGCAAGTAAGGGGAAATTTTTGCCTTGAAGTTCGAAGATTGACTACTGTAAATGAATTCCATTAAGATCATGGAGTTGGGAGCTTGTTTGGCTAATTTTGGTGTGCGTGGTTGTTTTGGTCTTGGTGTTCGGTTTTTTTGTTTGGTTGGTTTTTTTCTTGTTCTTTTTAAACTCTGTCTCCTGGGAGTATTGCCTATTCATCTGGCTTTCAGAGCAATGCTTTCCAGACTTCTGGAGAAGCAAGCTGTGGGAGCCCACAAGTTTTCTTGTGAGCTGTTACAGTCACATAAAAACCAGTTCTACTGGAGTGCCTGCAGCCCCTTTACAGGCATGGTTGGGGCAGTCTTTGCTCCAGAGCTGTGAAGTAACCTGTTGGCATTGTTTCTTCCAGCTCAAGGCAGGTATTTGTTCATTATCTTCTTCACATTTCTCTAACTTTCTTGTTTGCTTTCAAGAAATAATATTCTTTCTTTCTGTTTGAGTCTCTTTAGTGTCCTCTTTGCACCACCACAGTTTGGTAACTGCTTTGGAAAGTGTAGCATTTAGTGCTTGCTTCAGGAATTTCTCAATTGTGTATTTTGATAAGCTACCCAATAGCTACAATAGCAAGGGTCAATTTGGTGGTTAAAGAGGTGTTATTTATTATAGCACTTGACATCACAGAATGTTGATTCATTCTGATTCCTAGCAGTGGTGGTGTCTTAATTTTTTTTGTGTCCTGTTAACTATGTCAGGCTGGTAGTCTAAACTATGCACTGAAGTAAACTCATAGATGTTGATTTATTTAAAATACATTTAAAATATGCATTTTAAAAACTTTTGAAGATATTATAGTTTGTTCCACAATTGAAGAGATGCTCTGTAGTGAGTGCAGAGGACCATGGCTCTGCTGGGCTGCCCTGGGGGGTGTGACAGCTTTGAGTCCTGACACGGAGGTGCAAAGCTAGACCTGGACTGTGTGTCGAGCATGCTGTAGATATCCTTGATACTGATATAGGTTGACTGCTACAGCATGGACCTTGCTCATTTGCATTCTCTGACTTTATTCTTATCTCTTGCTACCTGATATTTTTGCTCAGTAAGTCCTTTTCTTAGTGTTTACTGCAGGTTCACTCATCCACTGGAATTCACACACACAACCCTTTATCATATCTGTATATAGTTTGTATTTGTATTTAAAAAGAAAAATGCCCCTTAAAAACTTTTATAGAGGCTTTGATTCTGGAATGTCCATTTAGTCCAGCAGAAGAGGACAAAGTCGTGTTGTTTCCTGCTTTCCCCTGCTAAAAGCAAAACCCTGGATACGAAAGTTCATGGTATTCTTCAAGCTGCTGCCAGCAGTGAATGACTGACTCCCTTGAGGCTGCTGATGCTGCCCTTGGTGCAACTCCCTGCTCGTTTTGGGATTGCTGAGGCACTGCTGCATGGAGGGCTGTGCAAGCTGTCTGCAGGGACTGTAAAAGCCCTTAGTCCCAGTGATTTCCAGTGTGAGGCAGATGTGTGTGATAACTGTAACCGAGTTTTTAGTATCACTATTACTCCTCTGCTGTGGTCTCCTTAACCTCAGAAGGAACCAAATGTTTCATAACCTGCTGCGGAAACTGCTTCAGTTTCTCCTCTGTGGCTGCCAGCTCCAAAAGCTAATGACAAACATTAGAGATAATCTTTCAGACTTTAACTATGGCTGTGATGTGAGTCATGACTGAAAGCTTAGTAAAGTTGTAGCTCACCATCATCATTGTTAAAACAGAGGAAGACAGTTTCTGCCGTAGCGGAATTGCTGCGATTGTGGAGTCATTCCGTAGTTTTTAACAGGCCACACGTGACTGCAAACACGTGTTTGTGCTGAGCAGCGTGTCCTGCAGTTCAGGGACAGAGCACTCTGCAGTGCTCCTGTCTTACAACCGGATTTAAGTTATGCCAGAAGCCACATAAACTTGACCAAATGTTTTCCACTTCCTCATCAGTAGGAAAAAAATATGGCAAACTGAGATTCCTTCCTTGTAAATTTGAATTATTGTGAACAGTAGAACAACAGAGCAATGTATCTTTTAGTGACACTTGAGTTTGTATTATTAAACAGGCTGAATCCATCTGAACAGCTTTTTTTTGAATACAGGCATTTTTTTTTTTAATCGCTGATGCTATTTTAGTTCTGATTGCTTAATGGTATGTTTGAATATGATTATGCTGAGCTCATAGTCCATAACAAGCAGATTTTTATATGTATATATGCTTTCATTAGGGTCTATCATTGCATGGCAAGTTTATAGTTTCAGAGAATTCAGTTGGGTTTTTTCCTTCTCTCCCCTGCTTTCCCCTGCAGCAATTGCCACAACCATTTTGCTTGCAAGCTTTCATCTCAGCACTTCAGTGACAGACTTAGTTAATGAGTGATGAGAAGTGTGCACCTGCAGAGTCATTTATATATAATCCAGTAATTTGTCTGTGTAAGGTAACTGACACTTCTTACTGGCATCCCAAACTGAGGTGTCACGCTCCAGTTTTGTTCCAGTTGCACATCTCAGTGTTTAGACTTATTTCAGCATTCATGATCTTTCAGTAACTGTTTTTTGTGCACAAACTCACTACTTTACTTTCACAAATGCTGAAATATCTCTTCTTGGAAGTTGTCTTAACCTCCAGAGACCCCCTTTAAACTCTTCAAGAGTTTTTCATTTGTAACACAGTGCCATGGGCAGAGAGAAAATGGTATGTGATATTACATGTTTCAGAAGAAATTGTCATCACTATTTTTCATGTTGCTTTGCATTCCTTTTTGGAATGAAAGAATATCTGCAAAGGTGTACGTGTTGCATTTTGGGGAGCTGGAAAATAAGTGCTTACAAAACAGTCCTACAATGTCTTCAATTTTGCTATTGAAAGCTGTATTTATTTAATATTTTGCAGTAATGTATTTAAAGAGTTGAAAACATTTCCTATTCATAAGGTTGCTTTGTTGTGATACTTCCTTAACTGATGTGGTGTATGTTAACTTTGAGTTGATTCATAGGCTGCGTCTCAAATTTACTCCAGGGACATGATTAAAACTGGGTATTCTGATGTGGGAATGGACAGATGACATGACTGGAGTGATGTTGACACACTGTGGTTTAAGCTGCATTAAAGACAGCAGTGTATTAAGTAGTATGTTTGGTAGGAAGGTTTTCCCGGCCAGTGTGGACAGGTATTTTTTCTCTTTCTTAATCCTATAATGTATAATTTGAATAAGTCTTTGGCTTTGCCTCTGCTTGAGGCAAAGGAAAACATGTTTCTTAATTAAATCTTGGTATGATTTTACAATTCTTTCCTATGAGCTCTTGAGGACAAGAGAGGAAACCACAAATTACTAGTTTTCAATACTCTAGTAGAAAATGTATTTTGCTATACTGCTTGCTGGTACATCTGTTGAAGAGGGATTGTGTTTTGTTTGTGTAAAGGATTAGTTGAATTTTATTAGCAGTTAAAAAGCTTCCTTTGTTCACAGGAGCCAAAAGCATTGACTAGTGTTATCTGGTTTACGTATCTGAAAGCTGTATCACAAACTGTGTCCATCTATGTCAGAAGCAGCAGCAGGGGCATTCATCATGGTTCATGTCTTATCACTAAACGGTATCTCTCAGAAGCTGTCTCTGTTTAAGTTGATTGCTGTTGCTATGATCTCTAACTCCTCATACTTTCGAAGGATGTAGAGCAGTATCTTATAGAAAGATCTTTATTTTCTTACTTAAGGACAGTTCTTTCCCCGTTAAACATGGTGTCAACATTTAAATTCCCTGTTAAAAGGGAACATTAAATGTGCTTTTATTGAAGGACTGAACTGTTCCTCAGGTGTTTGCTTCAGTTTATTTCCAGATACTAAGTTGCAGTGATGATAACTTTAGAAAGAAAAATAATTTTTAAAAGTTTTGGTATTAATTTAGTGTAAACGATTGTTTCCTTTTTGAGTACATGCTGTATGCTTCTAGAATGCAGTGGCCCAGAGGACAGCTTTCTGTTTAGACCAGCATGTGCTGTTAAGAGGTTAAAAAAGCAGGGGGCGAAAGGCAGGATGTAGAAATGGAATTGGAGATCTTTCCTTTTCACTCTTGATTTTTTGTCATTTTTCCTGCTCTTAAGTTGCAGGAGTTCAAACCTGGCCCCCCATAATTTTGTTGTAGTAAATCTTTAACTTACTGTTCTACTGCAGCATTGCCAGTGCCTGTTGCTACTGAGGGGGCCCCGAGGCTCTACCACACCTGAGCCAATCTTCTACAAAACTTTTTCTTACCAAGTCAAAACTTCAAGTCATACTTGATTTTGCTTTTGTTCTAAAGCTGAGAATTTAGGAAAGTGCACATGCTACTGTGGGCGCTGCACACTGTTTCACAACACCTCTTTCACTGGTACCTCAGTGAGATCTGCTGCACCCTAGTAAGTGTCCGCAAGCCGTGTGTGGGCATTAAGTTGGTAATCTAGTGTAGCTCTAGTCCCGCAGTAAGTCTCTAACCGGAGCTGTTTCTGTCGTGCTGAGGGCAGAGGTTACTACTTGTGCGGATTTACCAGGAGAGTAAACAATCAGAATAGGCGTGCCGGGTGTGAAAGTATCTTCCTGTGTGCTGTGAATGGGAATGGGGCTGCAAAAGCATGGTGTGCTCTGAGAAGAGGGAGGACTGTGAAGCACCTGGTGACTGATCTTACTGCACTTCTGCCGTGGCTTATCCCACCTTTGGTGCGAGCTCCCTGGCTTTTAAAAGACTCCGGAGATGATCACACAGCGATTCTTATTGTCGCTTGTGTTTGTCCCGTTTGCCCTGGCGAAATTCAGCTGCAATTTGGTAGAAGCAAGTGTCCAGGCTAGTCGGCAGTTCCTGCAGACAGCCTGGAGTCCCGATGCGTGGACTTCCCTGTCCGTGGGTGTCCCTGCGTGCTCGTGTGGAGCCCGCAGCCGGGCGGGAGCTCGGCGGGGCCGGTGGCGAGGGCAGCTCTGTCCAGGGTGCTGACCGGCGAGGCCACGGCCAGCCTCGTGTGCTGCAGCTGAGATCCCATGTGTCCCTTGGGAGCGGCTTCCTTCCTGTGGCACGGATACAGGCGCGGGTTACCTGTATCCCCGGCAGTGCACACAATCTATAACTTGCGTGTAGCTTTTGGGTATAGAACTGTTCCTGACTGCACAAATCAGTGACCTTGGGGCTTTTGAGGGGTAGTAGAATATATAAGTTAATAGCATGACTTGTATAGCAATGATAAACTCATCAGACCTTTTAAATTACAGTGTCTTTTAAGTAGTGCTTGTCCTTGAGATGGTTGCAAGGGCTTATAAGTTTTATTTTTTTTTCTTTTGATGATAAAACCAAGTTTAGTTTATCCAAGAATATGTCCACTTTCCTGTAAGTGTTCTGAAACTATCCACTGGTTTTTGGTGTGGAAGCAATGGAATGAGATGTTGTTCAGTTGTTGGAGGAATCAGGAAGGTGCTTGTTCAAAAATTTTAGAAAGAGTGGGGTTTCAGTTCATCAAGTTGTCTCATCTCTCTTGGTTGGCATTTACATATGTAATGGTCACTGGAGCAAAACTTAATGGCAGTGATGGCTAGAAACTGGAAAATGTTATATCTAAAATGTCCCTTAATCCTAAAAGATTTTCTTTCCAATTTTCCCCAAGTAAGATTTAACTCTTAGCATTGCATTTGATTAGATGTTCAGGTCTTTTTCTTAAAAAAACAGTAACACTGAAGAAGCCTTAAAGTAACTTGTTAGTTTAGAAAGTCAGCTATTAGATAGAAACTTGGACTTGTGTAAAAATGTAGAATGCAAGAAAAAGTTTTTATTTAATGAGACTTGATTATGAGATGCTGATTGTAAGGCCATTTAGAAATTTTAAAGTCAATTTATGTTTTTTTATCTCTATTCCACCTCACAGTGGACTCTTTTCTTTGTCCATAAATATTCACCTATATGGGGAATTTTTGTTAGACACGTACCAGTACAATTGCTGGGCAGTAATTCAATTTAAAACTGTTCTGTGCAAGTGTGTACCACTCATGTGTCTCATAAGCACTACCCAAGACAAAAAAGTTAATTTCTGATTATTAATTACCTGACTAATTTTTACATACTCTTTTTGTCTTAGCTGGAGATACAGATGATCCTCCAAGAATTACTCAAAATCCTGTCATTAATGGGAATGTAGCTATGGCTGACGGACATAACAACACTGAGGAAGACATGGAAGATGGTAAGTAAATATTTGATAAATGCATGGTTTGTTTGGCTTCTTCACTTTTATGATTTTGAGGAGAAAATGGTTCATCTCTTACCTATGTCCTGTGCAGCTCATTAAAAAAACTGGATCCCTCTGTAGTTATGACTGCTGATTTTCTGTGTAGGCATCGTTTTGACATAGCTGTACAATAGGATTAGACTTCTGAAGGCTTGAGATTTTTTTCTTGTACTCTTTCTGGGCACTCACTTAAAAATTGCTAAAAGTGCTCCTGTCCATTGTTACATTTTGTAATACAGCCCTTTAAAGGTGCTGCAGCTGGGCTGTGCTGAATAATGATTTTATCAGTTACGCAATTCATTCAGGGTGTTTAGAATCCTTATCTGTCCTGCTCTCTTGTCAGGTGGCAGCTGTGCTCTGGTTTTGTCTTTGTGTGGTAAGTCAGTGGTAACTATTCTGTTGATGAACATCTTTTGCTCTCAGTTCTGATGCCTAATTTTACTTGCAAAAGCAAAGGAAAAATTATTTATTAATGTCCTGTTAAAAAAAGGGGTGTTTTGGAAGTCTTTTTCATGGTTCATTAAATGAAAATAGGGGTGTACAGTTTTTTCTGTTACCAAAGATCAAGTAATTATAACTGGGTATATTTAAAGAAAGTTAACAAATTTCTAATTCCCTTAAATCTGTTATGTTTAGTGAGGAAAGCGTGCAGTGATATTTTTCTTAGGATATGGGCAGGGACTGCTCATTTTCAAGAGTAAAATTGAGTTGGGACAACGGAGACATCGTATGAGTGGGATTTATTCCATATTCCATGCTGTCTTGTGAGAGCACATTCAGGACTAGGCTTAAACATTCAGTTAGATTTGTGCAAAAATGTTGAATGATTTTTTTCAGAAAAATCAGAGTTTGAGTTTAAAGGTCAAAAAAGTGCTTACTTTCATGTATTCAAGGAACATAGAATACTGATAGAAAATAGTAATGTTCCATGAAGAGAATAGAGTTTAAATTCAGAACAAAAGCATCTCATGGTTGAATCACCTCTCTGTCATTGGCAAAGATAAAGTTTTCTATGACCAGAGTCTTGCAATGAAATAAAAATGTAGTCTTCTTAACCTGTGAATTTTATTTGTGTGATTACCTAATCTCATTCAAAGGTTTTGATTTATTGCTCAGAGTAAATAGGTGAGACTGAAACAGGCAATTCTGTTCTTACCAAAAGCTGTTATAAAAGATGTTATATGCCATAGTATTTAGAGGGTGGCAAGACCCACATGGGTTGACACCAGCTGGCAAGAACAGCTCTGTTTAAGTTCTGTTCTTGGTAGTGATGTTTATATGTAGAAAGTCTGATAGTGTTTGCTGTTGATACAACCAGTGCATTAATACATTGGTAAATTAGCAAAATCGTTTGTTCACTAGTTGTACAAATTAGCCAAAAGGGACTTAAGCTGCAGAAATAGCTGATGAAAGCTAGGCTATATCAGGGCTGGCAAGTAATCAGATATTCACCTCTTCATTCAGAATAGCATTGACCCTTTAACGAATAAACTACTGTGAACCTGTTTGTGTCAATTCCCAACTGTTTGACTCCTCTCAGAAATGGGTACGAAGGTGTTCCCCTAGGGAGAAGTATCTGAAGGTGTTTGACAGAAGGTTTGTGAAAGTTTCTCGTGCCTTTGTGGCCTTCCAGCACGGGCAGGAGCTTGGGCCCACTTTGCAGAGGGACATCCTTCAGGGTTCAAGTGTGATTATTAAGCAATACTCTTAATGGTTCCTCATTATCATATTTGAATAAGGAGTGTCTGGCTACATCTTGGTGCTGGTACAGCTGTGCATTGACACAGATAGAAAACAGTGTTATTGCAAAACGTTAGGGTTGCAAAAACATTCCTGAAGACTTGCATCACGTAAGTGGATGATGCTTCTTTTCCAAGTCTTGTAAATCAGATTAGTTGCTTGCTGTTGCATTATTTACACATCAGTGCAATTGCTCTCTTGCTGTTTGTGCTCTTGCTAGCCGCGTTTACAGCATGATGTGCATGGGTAATGGACAGCTCGGAGATTCCAAAGACAGGGAAAAATGGGAGATAATTCTCCTCTGATAAACATGCAGTTTTCCTTTGCTGTTACTCCTAGCAAGGGGCATCAATCCGAGCTGATACAGAATGCATGAGGAGAATTTAGATAACCTCTTCAGTGAAGTTAATGAGTTTAATGGTTCCTGTGAGAGAGGTGAACAGTAAGATGAAAGGTTGATGCTTCTAGCTGGATCATAGAAATAAGCTTTCTGGTGTTTTTCTGAGTTCAAGAAACTTTGGAGGTGATTTTGTTCCTCCAGCTTAGCACATAAAGAAATGACTGATAAGATTGGGGGAAAAAAAATGTGCAGCTCTCATCCCCTTTGCTAGGCAACAGGCTGCAGGCATTGTGAGGCACAAGGAATGGGAGCAGCAGTGGCCCAGCAGCAGGACTTGCAGATAAGGCTGTGTTCTCTCAAGAGCTGTGACCAATACCTGTTGCTGCTCTGTGTGAAGTCTTAGCAATTAGAAAGGATCAGCGGAATGACTGTGCTGTGCTTTGTATGGAGAATCACTTAAATGAACCAGACTTTCAAAGCTGGAATAGCAGCTTCTGCAAATAAAGTAAAAAAATAATAAAAACAGGGCTCTGATCAAATTTTGTTTGCAAGTGTATCAGTATTCAAAGCAACACAGAGAATAAATTCTCTTAGAAGTTAAAGTTCAAACACAAGGTCCCTAGCTGAACATAAACTCACAGCTTTGCCATTACCTCCTGAAGTCTCATTTCTGTGAAGAATTGCAGAGGCAAGAAGCCTTTCAGAAGCATCAGTCTTAGCCATATGCTGGTATTGCATGCTGTATTTGGATCATTATTAAAATATTCATAGAATATTCAGACAGTTTTTCCATTAATAATTCAGGTTCAGAATATTTTAATAATCCCAGTGCACTTTAAAGGTGGCAACATTTACTAAGAGAATAAAGAAATCTGCTTTTCCCAAAAGTATAACCATTTAAATATGTGTTTCAGTCTTAAAATGGATCATATCCAGTATTTGGATTTCTGATTTGTTCTGTGAAGATGCTGAATGTAACATTCATCACATCAATGAAAAAATCTTTTCCATGTAGCAAAGGCAGTATGTACACTGCATGTAACTTCCAAGCTGGATCAGTCCTTTTTACCTTGTGTTCAATTTGTAGTTCAGGGATTTATAAGAGTCCCACTTGCCAGTCACTACTAAATTACCCTGCTGCCAGTTGCAGTCTTTAACTGGAGTCTGGAGGGCATGTTCATGATGGCAGAAAAAGGCTTTAGTTATTGATGTACTCAAAATAATTGTCATGTTTGCTATGTAGAATTCTTTTTCTAATAAAATTCATCCTTTAATCCATTGCTGAGAAAAAATGAGCTTCCTGGAAAGAAAGGAAGGTTGTTATTTTTAAAGAAACTTCTTTTTTAGGGTTGACCTGTGTTATGAGGCTGCATTTTCATGGAGCAGTGACTAGTGATTGCTCAAATATTTTACAGAGAAGAGTCCCATTCCCTGGTGAGCTCTCATGCACAGGTTTTCCTGAAAAGAAATCAAGAAATACAGGCAAACTTTCTCTGAAGCATCTGCAGATGCTGCGTGGGCTGCATTTTTTAGCTGACACTGTAGCAGCACTGCTGCATCCTTGTGCTGAAGTGCTCTGAAAGCTGCATCAAAGGAGGCAGAAAGCAAACTTGGCTCATTTTCGGAAGCTCAAGCTGAGCCCAGAAGCACTGATCATGATTGTGAGTAGGGAAGTGGCCTCAAGTTGGTTTGAGATACACGTGATGCAGGACTGATTTTAAATTGTTAAGTGTGTTACAGATTTGTTTTATCCTGGCTGCAAATCAAGTTAGAACTCCTCCCTCTGCAGCCTGTCAGGTTCTTGGGTGTACAAGATCAGCTCTTCACTCTGTCAATGGGCAGTGAGTAGTGAAACTGGGAAGAGAGCACTCTTTAAGTAGGTGACAGACTGCTAGTTAGCTTCACTTCCAGGCAGGGAAAAAGGAGAAGGTAATCCTTTGAACTCTTGTGTTACTGAGGAAGCCAACAGCACAGGTCTTTGCAGGAGTAGAGGGGACAGGAGGCTGGTTTGGGCTGTAGTACCTTCAAGAGACAATTGGAAGGCTTAGGGCTGTTAGGCCATACACAAAAAAATCCTCTGTGTTGCAGTTCAGGAGTAGGACAACTGCTTGAAAACTGCTTCACAAGGGAGAAGAATGAAATCTGTCATAGCCCCCTGGCAGTTGTGGATAAAACTTGGCAATTTTCTGTATGAAGTATATAATCTTTACACTGTTGCGTGTTGTAATCGAGAGTGTTTCATTTTTTAAGTAAGGTAGCAATCAGGACTCACCTGTGTTTTGAAAAAATGATTCAGCGCTGTCTCTGGTGCTGTGCCAAGCCGAGTAAACAACGGCTGTCCATGTATGGAAGGAACATGTTTGTTGTACTCTGTGCCTTGTCACAATTTCACAATCCGATTTCTGGCTTGGTGTCGTCCCTCAGTGCTCTTTGATTTTGGGTGTCACTGCCTGTGTGACACACCTTCAGTTGTGCATCCCCCATGGGTGCAGTGAGAACAGCAGGGTGACCATGGGTGCTGCCTGCTGCCCTGTGTGCTAGTCCAGCCTCCTTACAGCCAGGAGCGTTCCCTGTTACTCGAGTGTCAGACTGGAACCATGGAGAAGGAGGGGGATGCGTCCCTGGCCTGTAGAGTTCTTGGGATAAGTTGCAGGTTTTTCCTCCCAGAGTGCAATATGAGGCATGTCACAATAAAGAGAGCCCAGCCTTGTGCCTTGCTGAAGCTGTCACAGTCTCCAGCACCCTGTTATAGCTGTGTACTACAGAAGCAGAACAGATTGTGGTAGGTGAAGAACTGGGTATGTGGGAAGAAGGCAAAGTTACTTTAATTGTGTGTGTCAAAATATGCTCTTTGAAAAAAAATAGTCTCATTTAATTTTGTGCTAGATCACTAAAACTCTGTAAAGACTCTGAATACCACAATGAAAACAGGACCCTACTCTTGAGCTGATTTTCAGCAAACTGATACGATTTTACGAAAATCCAACAAGCAACCTATGGCATTCATCTGTTTTAAAATATACTGTTGCAAGCCAAAACCAACTCAATGGTGATATGGTATCAGCAGGGCATTTGAACAGATTGTGAAATTCCTTTGTGCATATGGGTTCATGCAGGGAAGTGACTTAAACTGGGCTGTGGAGATGCTATACAACAAGAAGAGTTAGAGTGGGCTGTGATTTAGTTGTAGAGCATTTGATGTCTCTGTCTTGCTGCACCTGCTGCTTTAGAAGAAACTGGAGTGGTAACAAATCCTGCTGCTAAAGAAACATTTAAGGAACTACTGTGCAAAAGGAACACTTCTTGCAGTGCCTATTTGCCGGAATGGAGTTGCAGTGTTTTTCAAAATGAAAAAATTGAAACATCAGTAGTTAAGTAGCTCACTGTCCCTCTGGGATAGGGATGTTTTTGTTGCTTCCAATATCCCACTAGATGAAACATGCTCACGTTGCATGATGCTGGTCATTTTGGAGTAAAGAACGTGAGGTGTTTCAAACAATGGTATATGTGTGTGTCTGTGTGTGTGTGTGTGTATTACAGATACAAGTTGGCGATCAGAAGCAACATTTCAGTTTACAGTGGAACGCTTCAACAGGTTGAGTGAGTCAGTGCTCAGCCCTCCCTGCTTTGTACGGAATTTGCCATGGAAGATCATGGTTATGCCGCGACTCTACCCGGACAGACCACACCAAAAAAGCGTAGGATTCTTCCTTCAGTGCAATGCTGAATCTGATTCCACGTAAGACCCTTTCAATTATTGTACAAGGCCTCACTTGATACTGGTTAATCTATTGCAAGAAATACAAACATCTACAAAAAATACTTCACCTCGCTTTCTGCAAGAAGAGAGAATTCTTGCAAGGGTTTGAGTGCACTTTACCCCCCCACCTTTCTAAATCTCAAAGCATAGAAATAATCCCCTCTGTAGGATGAGCTAAAATCAGCTTGTGTAACTAGAAGTTTGTGGTAGAATTTAGATACATGCTTGCTGAAGGAGAAGTCCTTGACTGACAGTTTTCTTGGCATGGAAGAAGTTCTGGATTTATTTCAAATGAAAGTGGAGCTTCTCCAACCATGCCAAGTTATAAATGCTGCCTTGTGAAGCGTGTGAACAGGTAACTGCTACCAGTGCTGGCAGAGCAGGGCATGAGTCCTCTCCTTAACTGGAGTTCATCGCTCATCCAGCAAGATCTGAACACATGCGTGTTCTTGGGAGTCCTGCATGCAAATCAACATTGACTACCTTTGACCACTTTTGTAAATAATAGAAAAATTTTAACAGATAACTACAAATTTCTGGGACGTTCCTGTAGTTTATCTAGGAAGACTGCAGACCTCTTAGGTGTCCTTTCTAATAGGGTAACTCCATTCTGGCACTGAATCTCACAAAGCTTGTTGTTTTCTTTGAATAATAAGTTGCACTTCTTCATTGGTTTTATAATTTAGAGGTTAGTGCTCAGGGCAGAATGTAAAGAAAAGTTGTAAGTGTATTAACAAGTCACAGGATATGTGATTCACATCCAAGCATTTACAGAAAAAGGATAATGTCAGAAGAAACTTCAGAAGTACCAACCAAAGTGCAGCTGGTGAAGCTGAGCAAGCAGCAGTGCCACTGCATGAGGCAGTGATAGAACCTTGTCTGAACTGCTATCCAGAGTGATTGCCTTTCACAAGTGTAGGGTGCTTTTGAACACCAGTGGTCATGAAGAAGTCCTGCTGAGACAATTAGTGTTGGGGAGTTTATCTCGTGGGAGGGAGAGTAGAAGCTCTTCCTTTCCTTACCAAAGGCTGAGACCTCCCACTCAGTAGGCACCAAGAGCACTTGGAGTTGGCCCATCCACGTGCAGTGAGGCAGATCAGAACTAACTCAGCTGGGAGAGCCATCAGCTTCTTAAACCAACCTGCAAGTCACTGACACACTTTCTTGTCAACACTGCTGCCATAAGAAAATCTCCATTCCAGGTTCATAATGTGGCTTCAGAAAGCCCCAGAGGTTTGTGCCCTCAATAACAATTAACATCTAATAAGGAAAAAAAAATCCAATGTGTGAAAGTAATGTACCAAAAATCCCTAACAAAAAAATTATGTAACAACTATAAAAAGCTTGGTTTTGAAAGCGTTTCAAGTGTTTCTTCTGTATTTATAGGTCTTGGTCCTGTCATGCACAAGCAGTTCTCAAGATAATAAACTACAAGGATGATGAAAAATCATTCAGTCGTCGTATTAGTCACTTGTTCTTTCATAAGGAGAATGACTGGGGCTTTTCTAACTTCATGGCCTGGAGTGTAAGTAATTGGACATGTATTAATCTATTGCTAGATAGGAGCAGTTTTGTACTTGTATTCCTGCATACTGAGATGCTGATAGCAAAGGATTTTTTTCCCCAAGCTGTTATTTTTTTCTGTCATTACTGTAGATTTCTTTTCAATTTCTTACTCTATTAATTTGATTTTTGTAGAGTGCTTTTACTTATGTTGTAATTTAAATATTCCCTCATTATTATTTCCTGCCTGAGCGCTTGTGTTTTGTTTTCACTATATGATAGTCAATGACATTCTGAAGCAACATCTATTTGCTTGAATTTCCATATGTTCTTTGTGTATGTGTACAGATATTTAATGTCCTAATAATGCTACTAAGGTTTCTCTTGAATTGTGACACTTTTTAAGCATTTGCAAAAGTTTTGGGATATTGTCTGGAAGAAGCAGAACATTTGATTACCAACTCTTATATCATTGAAAACTGAAAAACTACTGCAAAGTCTTAAAAGGCAGGAACAAGTTTCCTGCATTGAGATACTAAAATAGAATTAAAATATAGTAAGCTGAATAACAGCTGCTTTGATGTTCTTCAGTTTTTCTTCTTCAGTTTATTACTACTGATAGCTCAGGCTTGGAAATTAGAAAGTGATGTCTAACTGGATGCTTCACTACAGCCATGTTGCATGTTCCACTTTTCATGTTCTGTGTCATTCCTGTTTTACAGGAAGTTACTGATCCTGAAAAAGGCTTTATAGAAGAGGACAAAGTTACTTTTGAAGTCTATGTTCAAGCAGATGCTCCACATGGAGTAGCGTAAGCGTCTTTGATTAAAACCAAAGCAATATTCAAAATTCTTAATTCTAGTATTCTTGTGTTGCTTGAGATCATTCAAGTATACTGTGTTATTGCCATTTGTAGCTCCCATCAGACATTTTCACTTTGTCACTACTAATTGATGAATTCTCACATGGTAATATTTTCATAGTCACATAGAGATTTTGCATAGCTTAAATTTCCGTTCGCATCAGTGAGCAAAATGTAGTGGAACCTCGGCTTCTGTGTGAGTTGGTTTGTGATTTAACACCTCTGCAATTCTGGCCCGAGCATTTGTGGTGTGGGAGCTGATGGGGTTTCAGGTGCAGCCAAGGGGCTCTGCTGTCTAACTTGCCTTGGTTTACAGTTGTAAAACTGCTTCATCTCAGTTGTTCTCCTTCGTGGCACTTGTAAACCATGGGCTTGTACAGAGGTGCAGACTTGCCCTTAAAAGTACAGCTCTGAGTTCCAGGATGCTCTCATAGGGCGTAATTTTTCTGCCATATAGAATGTATTTAAAGAAAAAGTAATAAAATCACTAAGCATTTAATTGCAAAGACTGTTGTTACTGGCAGGCAACAGTGAAGTTTAGTTTATTTGAACTTTCAGTAGCAGTGAGGAGTAGCTGATACCTACCAGCAGCACTACCTTAGGACAAATATTTTATTATTGGGAATACAGAACTTTCTTGTTTTTAACCACAAACTATTTTCTAGGTGGGATTCTAAGAAGCACACAGGATATGTTGGCTTAAAGAACCAGGGAGCAACTTGTTACATGAACAGTTTGTTACAGACTTTATTTTTCACAAATCAGCTACGAAAGGTAAGTAATACGTGAAAGAACATGAGATTATAACATTGGCGGGTTTACTTAGCATTTATAAATGCTGCAGAACAGAGCTGTGTGATCCTTTTGCCTCCTTTATCCTTTCAGAGGAGTTGTGACTTACATGGTGGTGCATGTCTTACTGCAAGCAGAGTACAGGAAGCTCCCTTTTGTAGTTTGTAGAACACAAAATTTTGTCTTTTGTGGAAGCAGGCAGAGCATCTGGAGAAGACCTGAGCTTAGGGGGTGTTTCTTTGACTGTATTATATGTTAATATTGCTAGGAATTGCTGAGGGTGGGGGAAACAGTTTAAACTTGCAGATAAAAGATGGAAGTAATTTCCCTTTTTTGGAATAGTTAAAATAGGGAAGTATGGCTTCTCAGCCCATAAACAATGCACAAAGATGCACATTTGCTCCGACTTAAAATTCATGTTATGCAGAATTTTTTGTTATTATGGTTGCCATCCTTGTAGTGACAGAAAGCATTGTATTTATTGTAGTTCAAACAATGTAATTTTATATTTATTTTAGTAGTATTTTTTGTTTACTGTAGATGTTATTTCTTTGCTGGGAAGAATTTCTTTAAATACCTTTTCAATAAATATCTCATCCAAAGCCAGGATGAACTACACTACATAATGTATCATTTTAAAATGGTGCACTACCCTTACTGAGATTAAAAACAGAAACGATGACTTGATATTCCAAGTGGCTATCTAGAAGAGGGCATGTACCTGGAGAAAAAAATAACGTGGCACTATTCAGTGTATTGAAGTGTCCTGTTGATCCTAATTCATCCTTGTGTGCATTTCTGCACTTACTGTCTGTCTTAGTGAAAATGAACTGTTATAACTTGGGCTTTCTCTTGTGTAGACTAGTTGTTGGAGTTTAGTTAAGCTTTCTTTTCCTTTTTTGATGTGCCTGCTTTCCACTGCCTTAAATTTCCCACCATCTTATTATTTATATCCCTGTGGCCTATGAGTGTCCCAGTTGGCATTTCTTTTTTCTCTTTGCAATGTGCTGTTTACCCTGAAGCACTGCAAAAAAAAATTACACCTCAAACTCCAATAGAATGTAACTGAGATCTTACCTATGCCATGGACAACAGATAAATACTTGACTTGTTTTACATGATGCACCTGTTCCTTTTTTGCAGGAGGTGTAATTTACTCATTCACCTTATCACTCATTATAATGCCTGTTCTTTTTGCTCAGCACTCAATGTTTGTGCATTTTACTTTTTTGGACAACTTCACTCTTGAGGGGAAAAAAGTGTTTTTGTACTAGCTCCACCTAATGCAATTGAGTAGTTTGTTCAAGACTGTCTTGTAGTCACTAAATCAATATATACCATGAAGTAGTGAAGAAGAAATTCTGTTTGTAATACAGATTGATTTCAACTGAACTAATCTTACCAGGCATTCCCCCTGCACTTCTTCCCCAGCCCCAAAATAATAGCAGCTTTTAAGGTTTCTTAATACCTGGCTAGTGACCATATGAGGAAACTTAATTTACTGGTTGGTAGCTGCAGCTTCCTTTATGGAGGTATTCCTAGACATCAGCTGGAATGCCCAATTCCTTGCTCATTCTTCAGGCTTTCAGAGCCCATCCAAACAGAACAGATGACAGTGGCAGTTTTAGACAGCTTTAACACTCATTTGCCATTGGTACAGATCAGGAAGAATCAGTAGTTGCCTTGTTTGAAAAAAGTATTTTTTACATTTTTGTTTTCACTTTGCCCAAACTTGTTCCTCTTAAGCCAAAGTAAAATAAAACATGCAGTATCCTTGGTTTGCTTCTCACTGTTTCCATAATTTCAGTGTATCCTCCTTCCTTGGAAGAAATAATTATTTCTGTTGCTGTTACTTAGGGCTTTGTTCCCAGAGAAGCTGCTGTCAGGAGCAGAGCTGGGGAAGCGATGAACAATGGCAAAGGCAGGCACATACCTATGGAAAGTCAGGCCCTGGGGAAGCGTGGGTGAGGATTGATGGAGCGGTCCTTTCTTCTCTGCTCTGCTGCCAGATAACAGTTGGGAGGTTCTGGGGTGTTTGAAATGAGATCTCCCTTTTAAGCAACAAGGTGGCTTCAGTGGTAGGGAATAAAGAAAGGAACTTTCACGTTAGAGCATGTTGTTATTTGTTGTTTGTGACTGATAAATATGTGCTTAACTACAGTCCATGTAGGCAAGGGGCAGTGATGACTTCCCAGAAGGGTCCAGGTTTGATCCTGGACTGTATTACCTTAATTGTCGCAGAAGTGTCTTTAGTGGCTGCAGTCAGTCCATTTTGGAACTTTTTGGTGGTTCCCTTGAAAAAGTCTCTACAACTCCTGAGGACATTGCAGAATATTTATATAAATACATTAAAATAATAAATACTGGTCCATTTCTCCCTGATCTGACTCTCCTCAAGATATCCAATATATTTTACCTAACCTTGGAATTCTGTGTGCAGTATTTTCTTCCCTGCTTCAAGTAATTCCTGGCTTTAAACAGTGTGTTCAAAGTTACCTCTAGCATTCTTTTATTATATAAATATCTAAATTTTTCTCATATCTGTCAATATGTCTGTACATGTCGCTATCCCTCTTTTGTGTTCATTTCCTGAGGGAACTTCTCAGGTGTTGAATAAGAGATGCTGTTTTTTAAGTAGATCAGAATGACACACTCCTTTATCTTGAGGTCAGACTTTCAGAATTGGGAGGGTAAGGCATAAAAATAAAGGTTTGAAGAGGTTAATATTTAAAAAGTGGTAGTGTGGAGAAACACTTAAACTTAGAGAAATGAGCTCCAATATTACCTTTATACACAAACAGAATGAAGAACCAAGAAAGGCTGTGTTAAATGTCTGCTTTGTCATAACACATGTAGAATTTCCAAAGAAATAAAACTGGTGTTTTTATTCAATGACAGCTGGAATGTAGTAATTATAAGTAAATTGTAAATTATTATTTGAGTATTACTTGAGAGATATAGGGAGGAAATTAATTGTCCAGATGGTATATGAGAAAAATATTAAAAACAGATAGGAACTAAAGTTAAAGGATTTGATTTTGATTAATTATCAAGGTATTCTGAACTTCAGTTTATGCATTTTTGATGGAAGAGACAATCACTAGGTTGATTTTTAGCCTGCTCTATGTTTATCATTTTAGTATTTATTTTTTGAATGTATCAGCGCTGACTATATTTACATTTTTTCATGACTTGATTTTCACATCTTGTTTCTATTTGTTTAAACATAGCAAGTATTTATGTTTGTTTTTTAAAAAAGCATTTATAAGATGTTCAAAAAAGTAAATAGATTTGTAAAGAGCAAATAGACTGATTATAGAAATCTGGAAGATTTGAGACTTGGTTGTTCAACTGTTTCTGTTGCTACCTTTAGCCAGTCACACCTGCCCTTAAAAAGGTTCATAAACCAGGTGCAGGAAGAGGTTTAAAGCTGACTTTCCAAGGTGCTGACTTGTTTTGGCATTGATATTTTAAAGCAAGAAATAACTTTTGCTTGTTAATAAAAGGTACAAGTCTAGCTAGTGATATTTGAATTGGAGTTTGCCCAGATCGACCTGGTTAACTGGGATTCTGCATTTGGGTCATAAAAATAAAGCGGTTATTAGCTTATTTGAATTGTTCTGAAATTGAATGTTCTGATCTTAGGAAGGAAATTTTCATAATCAGGGTGGTCCAACTTTACATTAGTATGTATAGAGAGGTGCTGGGAACTCCGTTCCTGGAGATGCTCAGAACTTAACTGGGTCTGATCCTGGCCCCACTCTGAACTTGGCCCCTCTATGAGCAGAACAGAGATCAGAACCTACAGAGTTCTCGTGCAGACTGCATCACTGTAAACTCTTGAAGCAGTGCTTAACACATTAAAAAGGTTGAAGTATTACTGAGTTTCAACAATTAAAACCCGTTGGTAGTGATAAAGTTGAAGACGTCATTTTCTTCAGTTTATAAAATTTATAAAAGCAGTTTAAGCAAATCTCAAAGTAGAGCAAAAGAAGACTTTTTTGCCATTAGGGTGAAGTTGGGCTATTGTTCTTAAAAGTTACCCTAACAAAGACTTCCGTTGACTGTCCTTCAGAGAAAAGTTGATGATAAATTTCAGCTATTTTTTGTTAATATTTCCTTTTTATATGTGTAAGTACTACTAAGGTGAGGAGAAATAAAATTTGGAGGTTACTGGTATTCGTGGTTCTGTTTTAGGTCATCTTTATTAGCTGGTAACTTCTGAAAATTAAAAATTTTAAAGATACAGTCACGTGAATTATCATGTTACTTTACAATTGCATAGTTAACCATTGTTTTTCTGTCAGAATATCAGGCATTTGCTTCCTTTATGAAATTGTTTCTCTTATTTCATCTTACTGCTGTAGATATTCTGATGATATTCATTCTTTGAAGTATTTCTGTTGCTGTACTTTTGGAAAATGTAGTGAATCCTCAGAACTGGAACAGAAAACTGGCCTGACAATTTTTTAGGAACTTCTTTTGCTGTTTTTCTTTTTTCTTCTTCTTCATTTTTTGCCACACCCTTGTGTTGTTTTTGTGTCAGTGTTGTCTTTATCTGGTGCCTGTCCCGTGTGGTTCCCATCACTGTGTACAGAGCTGTCCTGTAGCAGTGACTGGGTTTGCCCAGCAGTTCCCAGCTGCCTGCTGGAAGTGCTAACCTTGCCCTGTATGTAGGGATCTGAAGTGCAGGGTACGTTAGAGCTGCTGCACACCTCTGGAATTCAGGCTAATGCACAGACTGAGGGAGAGTCGCTGAGTTCCAGTTCAGCACTTCACTCACAGAAATGGATCATTCCCTGTTGTTTCACAGGCAGAAATTCAGATGGCAATTTTTCTGGTTTTAACAGGTTATTTTCTCATATGCTGCTTAATATTGGAGTCTTTTTAAGTTTCATTTGTTGCCTAATCTCCTTAGGGTTGTCTGTTTCTTTTTATATTTATGCTTCTCAAATGAACGTCTCCCTGTAAATACCTTTTGTTCGCTCTTCCTTTTCTCTAGATGTATTGATGTACACTTTTTAAAAAGTAAATCTCATTTCAGTGACTATTGAGCTCTCCTAATCCCTGTTTGGTCTATTTGTGTAATTTTTTTGTTCTCAATCCTTCTCAGATCAGTATAATCAGTGAATTGAATTGTTGAGCTGTTTATTTGCTGGACAGCAATGACGTTAAGTAGGAATGAATGAATCGGGAACTCTCAGAACTTCCTCTGACATCTTTCTTCATGTGGCCCATTTCTGGTTTTGTTCACTTGTTGCCCTTTATGGTTTCATGTGGTTGCTTTTTCACATAAGCAGTTATTTTCAAAAGCCTGTAGTATTGACTGCTATATCTGGTCCTGCTTTGATGGTTGCAGACATACTGGGCATAAGAAATTATTTGAAGGTATTAAATGCTTTAGTGCATTTACTGTTCTGGGCTGGAATAAGAGAACTATTTAGATAAAATAAACATGAATGGAATCTGTTGTTCACATCTTTCTAACCACTGTGCTCTAAGAAGAGTTGTTCCACACAATTGATGTTTTTACACTGCAGTACAAGAATTTTTTCAGACTTATTTGAAGTGTTGATTAAATTGAGTTCTATGAAGGAAGTCAATGAAGAGGAAAGACTGCATTAAACTGGATGAGCAATAAACTTTTCTGATACTAATTGAACTAAATGCTTTTTCAGGCTGTGTATATGATGCCCACAGAAGGAGATGATTCATCCAAAAGTGTTCCTTTAGCATTGCAAAGAGTGTTTTATGAGCTGCAACATAGTGACAAACCAGTTGGAACGAAAAAGTTAACAAAATCATTTGGGTAAGTTTCAGAAACCTGGGCTATTTATTGGACTCTGCAGGCTTCATAAAACTTTTCTTTAAAAAGGTTCTATTTTAATGAGGTTATTTTTAGAGAGGTGCAGGTGTTAATTGTTAACTTTCTGTAGTCTACTTGCATAGGTTTTTATTTGTAACCAGTACTAAAGACAGCTGATTCAAAAGTCTCATTTTTTTGGGAAGGGGAATGATACAGAAACAGAGCTGTTAATAGTAGGGTTATAATTTTATGTTACCTGAAAATAGTATGATGCATTTGACTTAAGTAAAATTCGGAACAAAATAGTTAATGAAACATTGCAGTTCATGTATTGTTAATGTCTTTAAAAATGGAACCTGTTTTAGATTTAGTGCAATAGCAGTAATTTGCATGTCCATGTTGTACATTGATGTCTGCTGTAACATCTTCTTACAACATATCAAAGACACAAGTTGGGACAGAAAGATTAACATCAATATAATTTTTACAAGTTTTCTTTTTGCGTGTGGTGTGAGTGTGGAGTAGGATTTTGTTAGAATCTGTTCAAAACTACTGTATTTTGTATTACTTTGTTTCACTGTATTTATAGGCTAGTCTTGTAGTACTAGTGACAAATACTGCTTTAGTTTAAAACACATTAGGGAGTTTGTATCATCTTCTTCACACAGCTGTCCTCGTGTTCATCCTGCATCTGCTGCTACAGGCTGTAGTCGTGCACTGTCCTAAAAACACTCTTCATAACCTTGTGTCTTTGCAACCTTGACTTTTCCCCTTTTGGGCAAAAGGGACTTTTCCCCTTTCTTAAAAGGAGATCAGCGGCCTCAGCTGTCTGTTTATCTGACCATACCCTCTTCCTACTAGCATACTATATACTTAGTTTATCAGTGCTCCTGCTGTCCTGTTACATTGGAAGGACTTGCTGATAGAGTAAATATTTCATCTTCAGTTAAGATCCCAACTGTGTCATATTCAGTAGCATGAAGAGCCCTTTCCCAAGGGTGTTGCAGATGCTTAATTTTGTATACAACAGCAGGACTTTAAAAATGTGTTCATGCCTACTTTTGTTCTTGGGGAGGAATTTTAGAATGTGTTTGAAGATTTAGGTTTCCCCCTTCCCTCATCATTGAGTCAGGGGGACTTTTGGCCTTGTGAGCCCTACCTAGATGCTGGCTGGGGAATTGCTTTTTACTGAGTGTTGTGAATTTCTAAGTTTGACTTCTTTAAGTAGAAAATGATGCCACGTCTGAAGGAGCCCTTCTTTATCCTAATTTTAGTGTGTGACCTTTTTCTTTGGTTTGTCCTATGAGCTGGCTAGTGTTTAAAGCCTAGAGAGTCAGGGCATTATTTTCTATTCTTAACGATCTGACAAGGTCACTTGATTCAGCTTGTTTCAGTGTGGACCCCACACAGCTGTTGGCACACTTTGGAGATTAGTTGGCTGCCGTGTGACAGTGGGGGTGAGTCACTGAGAAGAGAGTAGGAGGGAGGATAAAGTCAACACTGCTCCTGATCACCCTACTGCTGGTTCCAGGGCCAGGGTGCAACATCACACTGAAGCTGGAGCCTACAGTCAACAGAGTTTATTTCATATTGGGAGTGGTGTCTGCTGCAAAAAAAGTTGTGAGAGACTTAGAACTTGTAAGGCTTTCTTGAGCTGAAGTTACAGTTCTCACAGGAGTATTTAATGCTGGAAGTAGAAACACTTTATTCTTCTTTTTTATTGAAGACAGGAGTGCTGAACACCCTCGTTGCAGTGTACCATGCTGGCTATGAGGTGTTTAGAGCCTGCTGCCCTCACCCCTGCTTTCACACAGTGTGTTTGCACGTGGACAGTTCAGAAAGCTGAATGCCTCCTTGGAGTTACTGCATGCCCAGGATTAACTGTTTAGATAAGCACAAAGGAGCCAGTCTTTCCTATAAATCCATTTACTTCCTCTCCTGTGCTGAAATAATCCCTGAATGCCACTTGACTGCACCTGAAGGGCCCTCACAAGAGAGGCAGCTGGAAACCTGCTGTGGAAACTGATGGCATTGAATTGCTCCCAGGACTTTACTTTAGAGTTTTTTTGGCATGAACTGAGACTGGATTGTAGACCGGAAGAGCAGCAGCCTGGCTGTGGCCCCCTCAGCTGGCTCTAGGTGCCTTCCCAGTCCTTGTCCCCAGTCCCACGCAGGAGAAGGGGGGTGGGCACACAACAGCTGCCAAAATGTCTCACAAGTTCACTGCCCTTTCTTTGTACACAACTAAAGAGCCTGTGCATCAGCCAGTCCTAAATCTCAGTCTTTACATCTTGCTGTATATTACATTCTTGATCTGCAAAGAAAATAAAAAAAAAAGTCTTTTGAGTTTTTGGGCTTGGCTTGTTTTGTTTTGTTTTGTTGTGTTGGTTTTTTTTTGTTGTTTGTTTGTTTGTTTTTTGTTTTGTTTTTTGTTTGTTTGTTTTTGTTTGTTTGTTTGGGTTTTTTTTGTTTAATAATTAGTAATTTTTTTCTCTATTTGGCTTACAAAGGTGGGAAACTTTAGACAGCTTCATGCAACATGATGTCCAGGAATTATGTCGAGTGGTATGTTTATATTATTTCTTGCTGATCTGTAATGTATAAATTTCTCTTGATATTGTGTGTGTGTGTGTATATATAATACAGTTTAGGAACTAAAATATAGTTTTAGTCTTGATTAATTTAAATTAGGTCTCAGGTTTTGCCTTGGTTCCTCTTTAAGAATGGGATTTCTTGTGGCCTTTTGTGGGTGAGGAATTTATAGAGAGTAGGGAAGCTTGAAAGTAGCTGGAACGTGTGCTAGTGGTACTTTTATAACCGTGGAGAGAAATGCAGTTTTGAAGATGAAATGCATTGTTACATCTGTGGGGGTTGCCAGACTCAAAGGAATGGAGTAGCCCTCAGTTTAGCAGAAAGAGGAGGATTTAAAGGAGTAGGAAGGAGATGCCAGTACAAATAGACTAACATTTCATTTTTATCCAAGTGACTTAGCATCTAATTAGTTAAGTAATCGTGTGATGAATAAATTAAAAAACTGCAGGTTTATCTTGTGTAGAAACGAATTCTTTTCTTTCAGCTGCTTGATAATGTGGAAAATAAAATGAAAGGCACGTGTGTAGAAGGCACTATCCCTAAATTGTTCAGAGGGAAGATGGTGGTATGTATTTAATACCTTTCTTAAAAATAATTTAAATTAGCTCTTGTTACTTGTATAAAATTGAACTTCTGTGTTGTTTTGTTTTTGTTTCCAGTCTTATATCCAGTGCAAGCACGTAGACTATCGATCTGAACGAATAGAAGATTATTATGACATCCAACTAAGTATAAAGGGAAAGAAAAATAGTAAGTGATACATTGTGATATGCACCAATCCAGTACTTCAACATGTTGGACAACTTTAGTGCTTGTTGATTTCAGCTGGGTTTGTTGGTGCACAGTGATTGGAAATACTTGCTTTAGGACACCTTATTGAAAACGTTTTCAGTACAGAGGATGTTTTTGCCTGCATTACATTTGTTTTTTTTCTTATTCCATTTCTTTTCCCTGCTCCTTCCTCCCTAATTCTCTCACTGGTATCTTTTCATAGAGCTCTAAGAACTTTAGGAGTTTTCTGGTGTCACAAAACTGTGTCATGGTGATCACAGTGGTGTTCTCACAGTAGTTACAATTTGTATATAAAGATGAACTCGATGAAACAGATTATTTAGATTTGACCATCGCAATAAGCAAAAAAACAAAACAAAACAAAAAAAAACTACTCAGAACGACACAACAGTGTTCCCTTATCATCTCTTTACTGAGCACTTGGTGAACAAGGCAGGGAAAAGGATGTGTAAGAGTCCAGCAAGCAGAGGCATCTGGCTTGATGCTTAACCATTGCAAAGTGAGGAGTTGTGGCAGACAGCTGTAACCGTGTGGTATTAAAATCTACTGGGATTCTTAGCCATGCCCTTGCAATATGGTGCATTTCTTGACATTCTTAAGCAATATAAAACTTTACTTAAAATAAGGACAGAAATATTCAAACACAAACTTCCCTGTCCTAATGTGTCCTTTGATTAATACGTTGCAGGCTAGAGTAAACTTACATTTTTTCCTCCTTCTGTACAATTCCCCAATCTTTTCTCATTCAGTTTTTGAGTCCTTCATTGACTACGTTGCAGTGGAGCAGTTGGATGGTGATAACAAGTATGATGCAGGAGAACATGGCTTGCAGGTATATTTTTTTTTTGTTAACCTGGTTTTAAATCTTATTTCTTTATCCTTGATAAACTAAAAAATGTTGCAAAACCCATTCTAGATTTTATCAACTGATTTTGGTGATGTTTTTTCTTAGACGAGCTTTTTATGTAGTTCCTTTTATTTGGTGTTAGATTTCTTAAAATAGAGCTCAGATTTTATAGCAATTTAATTAGTAGTGAGTTTTATAGGTTCAAGTCTTCTAGCTGCTAGAATAGTTCACTTTTCCACCAATTTCAAGACTGAGAAGTTCTTCCTCTATGAGTAGTCTGTTCTTCCATGTGTCAAGTTAAAAAGCAGCATAGCTCTAAAAGTAACTTTGGAGAGCTCGTGTTTGCGTCCTCAGCAAGAACACCAAATGAACCCATGGGAATTAAACATTTATGCGTGTGCACGTGTTTCTGAGCTCTTCAGTTGCACTTTGCTGCACAAACTGGACTAAGCTGAAGTCCTTTATAAATAATGTTTTACTAAAGTTTATTTTTGCAGATTTGACATACCAGGTTTTGTCAGTAATGTTCTATATATTCCTTAGCTGTTCTTAGGAAGGTGCAGCACAGTAGCCAAATACTTGTTGGCAGGATGCAATGTACATGAAATTCTTAATTGATCAAAAATGAGTGTTTGCCTCCATACTCTCTCAATTTTATTTATGCAGGTAACTTGCACTTAATGCAGTGAAGTGTCCACATAAGCCTGTATGGAATGTCCTAAATTTAACTGAGTTCTTGTGTTACTGGAGTAGCTCATGGGAGATTGGTGCAGCATTAGAGTACTTAACTTGCACCCAAGTCTTGAACCATTCTGGTGCACATTGTGTCATCAAGTCTATAAAAGTCCATTTGAAGAGTGTCTGCAACAAACAAGTGCTTTGAGTTGCTAAAAATTCTTCAATTTCAATCTTCTATTTCCTTTAAAATGTCTAGGAGGCTGAAAAAGGTGTGAAGTTCCTAACATTGCCACCAGTATTACACCTACAGCTCATGAGGTTTATGTATGATCCTCAGACTGACCAAAACATCAAGATAAATGATAGGTAAGTGGGTTGGTTGGTTTACTGTGTGGGTTGGGTTTTTTGGTAGAATTTAGACCTATGAATATAGTTTACCAAAAAGCAGCTTCCCAAAATCCTGGTTTTGACTAATCTCTGAGAGGCAGGCATGTGCAGTCACATACTGTGGAGGTCCCCTGAAGGTGCACTGGTTGAATGTTGAAGTTCAGAATGACAAATTGAATGCTTGGTAATTTGTAGTGGTTGTTTTGACCATGAACAGGTGACTGCATCTTTTAATGGCTTTCTTTGTGCAGTGTGTGGCTAGGCTGCCACCAGAGTCAGCAGGATAGTAAGTAGTTACCTGCTTGCCCTCCATCTGTTTCCATGGATGGAGGGAGAGCCATTTGCCCACTCACTGTAAGTAGAGGCTGATCATTTCTTGAGGAGATACATGGCTGATTGTAAACTAAATGTGTATTGCAATTATCTCATTCTCACCAAGGTGAGATATTTCAGAGTAATATTCCAGTCCAGTGGTACCAGTGCTAGGAAAGCCGCATTTGTCTACTAGAAAATAACAGATTTTAAAGCGTTTGCCTTGACACAGTGAATCCAAAGCAGCCCTAATTCAGTTAAAGTGCTCTTGCCCTTGTTACTGAGGGCATACTTTTCTGAGCTGCTTGAAAAGTTTATTTTTATTCTGTATTTAAACAGAATAAATTCTGCCACTGTATGCAGTATGTCCTGGATAGAAATGGCGTTGTAACAATGACATGTTCAATTTTTATGCTTTGCTTTAGGAGTACACATAATGTTCCATAATAATGTGTGTCTGTCTTAACTACAAATTCAATTGTCTTCATTCTCTTCAAAACTAGGTTTGAATTTCCTGAACAGTTGCCATTAGATGAATTTTTGCAAAAAACAGATCCTAAAGATCCTGCAAATTACATTCTCCATGCAGTTCTAGTACACAGTGGAGATAACCATGGTGGACATTACGTTGTTTACTTAAATCCAAAGGGTGATGGCAAAGTGAGTATTGAAAAGCACCTAGAAGTATTTGTGTGTTGCAAATGCATGCTTGCAGTTTTTATAATGGGCAAATCTTCAGAGTTTTTGTGCCCTGAAAGAAGAGTCTGCAGGTATACTTGTATTTTAGCAAAAGACTTTTTAACTGAGGAAATCCCTTCACTTGTATGTGTACTTGTTGAAGTTCTACTGCAGTCAGATTTTATCCAGCATTCTTTTGAGGTTGATTTTGCTGAAGCAAATACGAGCATTTCCAGTGTTTCTGTGACTCAGAAGTTCAGCGTGTTTGTATATGCTCCCACTGTTCCAGGTTTAGGTGACTTGATTGGATTGGACATTTATAGGTCAGGTGCCTCTTCTGTTGAGTTGACTGGTTTTGTGTGTACATGATTGTTCACAGTAAGAGTAGAAGTCAGATTTTACTGTGACTTTGTTGCTATTGGTAATTTATTCTTAATTGGCTATGTTGTTTTAACTTAAAATTTGATGTATATTGCTCTAAAAGTACAAATAATTACTAGATGTCTTGTGCATCACTGCTGTTTATTTCATTTTACAACAAATAAAGTCAATTTTCTGTTTCCTAAAGAAATATTAGATATTTGAATAACAGTTTAAAGAAAAACTTCTTGGAATAATTATTGTGCTTTTTGTACTCAGTAAAATATTCAGTAAAGGTTTGGTATTTATGGACTTCCTTCCTATGCACAAGTTGCAGGTAGCACAAATTATACTGAACTAGATTTCCTTTTAAGAGTCATGCCGCTTGAAGAGTAATTTTAGTTACTTCAAAGAGCTAAAAGACATGCCAGAAATAGGATTAATTTATCATTCAGGAACGTGTTTTTATGTGTAAAATCACCTTTCTATAAAACTTTCTCCCTAGTGGTGTAAATTTGATGACGATGTTGTGTCAAGGTGCACGAAGGAGGAGGCGATCGAACACAACTACGGGGGGCACGACGACGACCTGTCCGTGCGGCACTGCACCAACGCCTACATGCTGGTGTACATCAGGGAGTCCAAGCTCAGTACGTGTCCTCTCTGTGCTCAAAGGGGACTTTCAGGCAGGGAAATAGGGCTGTTTTACCTCTGAATTGTTGGCAGTCCTCCTATACAATAGGACTGCAGTATTTACAGTCAGAATGTAGAGATCCCACGGGGTCAACAGCCGTTCTCTCACTTCAGGAAAGTATGTGCTGCTCTGTGTCATCTTTTAGCTCAGTAAGGCTCCTGCAAAGTGCTTCAACCTTGGGTGGTTTATAGGATGGAAAACGCAGTGACCTGACTTTGGTAACGGAATTAAGTCAAATTGATTGTAAAAATGTAGAGAGATATATATGCTAAAAAAATGGAGTGGTAGTAAATATTTTTTTAATTCTGAACTGAATATTTTGTTCAAAAGTCTGTGGTACATATTTCATGGAAGTAGTGCATTTTGGCTTGTCATAGAAAGTGCTTCTGTTGCCAAAGCATGATGATATCAAACCATGTTTTTAAGTGAAAGATGAAGAAAGCTGGTTTTTACTTGAAATCGGAGGAAAGTCAAGTGTGTATGAAAAAGAACCTGCTTGATGTAAATCTTGAAATGACATCATAAAATCTACTTTATAGGTGAAGTTCTGCAGCCTGTCACCGACCATGATATTCCTCAACAACTTGTAGAAAGGCTACAAGAAGAGAAAAGGATAGAAGCTCAGAAGAGGAAGGAGAGGCAGGAAGCTCACCTCTATATGCAAGTGCAGGTCAGCTTTTGAAACAGATTGTTACAACAACTTTATCATGAAAATTTAAAATATTGACCTACCCTGGAGGCAAACCTTGATTTTCTTCGGGGTTTTTTTTCTTTTTTTTTTTCTTATTTTTGTTCTGATGTAGTGTTTGAAGAGAAATTATGATTTTAGTGCTTTTAAGTATATTTACATATGCAGTGAATCGTAACAAAGCACACAGTACTGTATGTTATAAACATTTCTGTTTTCTTTAGAATTTATTGTGCTTGTGAATAAAAATAGTTCAGGTGAAAGGAAAAAGGACCAGGTTATTTCAAATGGCTGCCCTGCCACTGCACTTTGATCTCCTTCAGGAATTATTTTCTAAAATTAGAATGTATCTAGCCATAGGCTGCAGGTCTGGACTATTGCCAAACTGAGCTCATCAAGTAGAAGCAGAAGGAGAGAATGCTTATATTTGCAATTATCTTTTTGGAAAAGCCAGATGGACTAGATTGTTATGAATTGCCTTAAGGAACCCTGTTTATGGCTCTTTCCAGAGTCCATCTGGCACAGGAAAATAGAACCCATTTTCCATGTGCCTCCATGTTTCCTTGCCTGTTCTTTCTGGTGTTGATAAGCAGAGATACTGGTGAAGTGAAGCTTGTTCTGCACTGCATTTGCACCGAGTTTGCAGTGGGACACTGGCAGCATTGCACTCTTTGTGCTTCTGTTAACAAAGAGTGCAGGGGAGCTGTGGGAAATGCAGGAGGAGGGTTCAGTGGCCTCCTTGCACTACAGCAGTCACAGAATTATGTAGCCTTTTTATTTTCTCCAAGTGCCACATTCTAAGACTGGGATCTAAGCACAACTGGTTTTTAATTGCTTGGGATTTGTAAGAATTAATGTATTTTAATTACTTGCACTGATGAGATTATCAATCACGGTTTTTTAATGTCATTATAATCTGTATTTTTGCAAATTTTCTGCCTGAGAAATGAATAGTGTTAGCCCTGTGCCAGAGGGCCAGTGAGGTTGTGTAGTAAAGCATCCTGAGAAGGTATTACGTGGTGCAGCTCAGCTAATCTGAATAGTAACCTTTAAATATCATTTTTCAGATAGTGGCAGAGGATCAGTTTTGTGGTCACCAAGGCAATGATATGTATGATGAAGAAAAAGTGAAATACACTGTTTTCAAAGTATTAAAAAACTCCACACTTACAGAATTTGTTCAAAACCTCTCTCAAACAATGGTGAGTTTTCTGTAGCTGAATATCTGCATGTATTTATTTTGTTACAAAGTGGTTGTTTCATAGCCCTTATCTTCTCCACATATTTTGACAGCAATCATAATTTAGACCTTTTAATACAGAAGATCTGTTTGAGTTTAATAAAAGCATCTTAGCCTATTTTTCCCTTGTTTTGATTTAGTTTCCTGTCACAATTTTTATTTATTTTAGGGATTTCCCCAGGATCAAATCAGATTATGGCCAATGCAAGCTAGAAGTAATGGAACAAAAAGACCTGCAATGTTAGACAATGAAGCAGATGGCAATAAAACGGTAAGTAGTCACTGAGAGATGATATTGCTTCTGTACATCTCCCATGATTTTTAGTTCTTTTTAAGAATATCTAACTTTGAGACATAAGATTTTTCAGGCTTTTAATTTAAAAATAATTTCACTGTATCTGGTGAAGTTTGATACTTGGGAAGACTTGTTTAGTGGATTAATTTGGATGGGAAGCAGGAGTGTGGTTGGTGCATGATTTTTCTTCTGTAGAAAAAAAGGTGTGATCATGACTTTTTATGTTAGATTAAAACTAATGTTCCTTTGGCAAAAGGGACAAACCCTCTGGATTTAATGAATTCTGTTGCTTAAAATGTAAAACGTATCTAAATACTACAGAAAACAGAGATTGGCTTCACTGTCCTTTTATTCTAAAAAGAGAAGTAATGTCCATGCCATTATAAAGGTAGCTGTAAGTAAACTTTTAAATGATAAAGAAGTGGGTTCATTTTAAGTAAAACCTACTGTTCGTGCTTCATCAAAGTTTTTGGTAGTTTTATATCTATATTTTTATGTCTTAATAAACTTCATAAACTTCCTTTAACACAACTTAAAAAAAAAAAAAAACAAACTCTCCCACTTGTAGAATGTCATAAAGTTCTTGTATCTGATTAAAATGCAGATACCAGGTTGAATTATGTTCTTCAGAGACTTTTTTTTTTCTTCTCTCACAACTTTCTGTATAGATGATTGAGCTCAGTGACAATGAGAATCCATGGACAATATTTTTGGAAACAGTAGATCCAGAGATGGCTGCTACTGGAGCAACATTACCCAAGTTTGATAAAGATCGTAAGCAGATGGGCTAAACATTTCAAAAATACAGAATACTTTCATTTTGGGTGTATCTCCAAAAACACTTGTGCACTCCTTTTTTTCAATGATGTTGTTTGATGTATCCATCAAACTACTACAGTGCTGAAATTAGTTTTTCTCATGCAGTTTTTCCTTCATTTCTCTTGAAGTGGAAGACATGCTTTGCATGTTTTTTGACTCACTGAATAAATTTCCCTATCTATTTTAAGGGCACCAAATTAATAAATCAAAGACACGTATTTGTTACTGTGTTAATAAAAACACCTAGGTGACGTCCTTCCCCCTCCCCTAGCCTTACTTAAAATTAAACCTTGTTTTCTTAATTTGTAGATGATGTAATGTTGTTTCTGAAGATGTATGATCCGAAGACTCGGAGTTTGAATTATTGTGGACATATCTACACCCCTATATCCTGTAAAATACGTGAGTTCTGAATTTCAAGTTCCTTGTTAGCATTGAAGTTTTTAAAGACCGTAGATTGCACATACTTTTCCTTTAATAATAATTCCATGTCTGAAACCAAAGGTACCCCACAGAAGCAAATTCTTACTTCACGCAGCACCTGAGCATTTTCTTCCCCACATTGTGTCAGTGACATTTTCTGCAGGTCTGAGCCTCAAAACCCCACAGGTGGTCAGTTCTTTGTTGCTGCACTCACCAGCTGTTGCTGCCCATAAACAGCTGTTTCAGACCTCTTGTAAAGCTTTGGGATTTGATACTTCCCTCCATCTATTTTGGTGTTTTTGGAATATTCTTTTGCAATAGCTTTTCAAATAACTCTTCTACAACCTTTCACTATGGCAGCCTGAGCAGCTGCTCAGCCTGAATTGCATTGTGAGCCTTGGTTTTCATGTGGGTCCATTTAAGGAATTCAGCAAATACCCACTGACTAAAAATACTTCAGTTTTGCATTTCAAATGTCTCATTTTGTTAACTCGTACATGTTTTTTAATTTTGTATTTTAGCTGTCTTTATTTAAAAAAAAAAAATACTAAACTTTTTCTCTGGGGAAGGAGCAGTGTTATTTCATCTCCTGGATTTTCAATGACCTTGCACGTATTTTTGTTGTTCAAATGAAGTGGAAAGAAACCATAAATGTGTCTCTGGTTGAATGTTAACAAGGGAAACTTTAACCTGGAAGTCTGTCTTTCTTAGGCATTGTAGAACCACCTACCTAGGGTAGAAAAAGGGGTTCTTTCCTTTCTGTAGTTGGTCTCACTAGCAAGTAGTGCAACACATATTCTTTTTTTTTTTCCCCAACAGGTGACTTGCTTCCAGTTATGTGTGAGAGAGCAGGATTTCCACAAGAAACCAACCTTATCCTCTATGAGGTTTGGATTGATAGACTTTTTGCAACTTTTTTGTCTTTTGCATTCTGTAAAGAAAGAAAAAAGATTTATTCATTAAAAAAGTTGCTCATAACGAGGGTAATTTATAAATCATCAGCACTGTAATCTGTAACTTTGAAGTCTACAGTGCTGCAAGAGAGTAGCAGCAGAGAGTTAACTTCAAAACAGATACACTTTTATCTGTTTAATATAAATTTAAGGCTTTAAAACCAAAAATATATCTCCATGAAGTCCTATAGGAGCAGCTTTGTTGTGCTGATCATGTGTTGCTGTATTAGAGGAGCTAATGCTGCTGACATTATTGGCCATTGTGTTTTCAGTGCCCACCTTAGTGGAATCGAGAAAATGTTGCATCTTCTCCTTCCTTCCCTAAGTCAAAGTCAGCAAACAAAATCCTTAGTCTGCTATGCTGTTTCTGCCCAAATACACAAGCAGTAAATCTTCATAACTGCTGCATTTATTGAGTGCTGAAGATGCAGATCTTGCCAAGGCAAAGTCCTTGCTAGAGTAAGAACAAGGAATTTAGTTTTTGTTGCAATGTCTGGTAGCAGACCTGCTGCTCTCTGGTGGTTCCAGGGCAGCACACACACTGCCATCCTAAAAAGCAAAGCTGTACTCCTTGCTCTGGGCAGGTCAGGGTTACAGTGTCATTCCAGGTTGTTTACACAGGTGCTTTTATCCCAAGAGGTTGGCCTGCAAGTATAAATATGTAATAAGCATATAACTATTTTATAATACATGCACAGGATTTGTATAGATACATATCTGTCCATTTGTTTCAGTTGAAAGAATGTACAGGTTACCTTATCATTTCTTCACTATCGTGATCTTTATTTGTGACCTCTATTTTTGTCTTTTGTTTATTCTGTGATCAATAAATTTTATTCTTCATTGCAGGAAGTTAAACCCAATTTAACAGAAAGGATTCAAGACTATGATGTATCTCTTGATAAAGCTCTCGATGAACTCATGGATGGTGACATCATAGTGTTTCAGAAGTATGTATTTTAAGGGGGCAGCTTATTGCAGTTTAATCACCTGGTTCACTTTGAAAGCTGAACTTCCTTTAAGCTTTTTTATCCAGAGCAAAGTATTACATTCCAACAGTAGATGTGTTCTCAGCAGTTCTCATTTGTTTATTCAAAGGGGAAATGAACAAGTATCAGTGGTATTTGAGTATCACATGCCACATTACTTAAGCAAAAGGTGTCTTCCTAGTTTAGAAAACCAATAGCTTAAAATAGCTCATAATATTACCAGAGTGTGTTCAACAGTGCATCTGATTTGTGCAGCTTTGTACTGGAGCCACAGTAACACAGACCCCAGAGAGCCTTCCAGCATTTCAGATCTTGGGTTCAGTACCACGGCCACTAGACAAGGCTCTTGGAGCTCCTTGCAGCCCAGAACTACACGGAACTGCTTTCCCTTTTTGCTTCTCCCTTATGCTCGCAGTCAGTTCCTTACTGGTCTGCAGTGATGATATGCTCCTAGTTTGCCTGAGCACGTGCAGGTCATAGGTGTACTGGTGCTTCAGTTGGAGATTTCTCCAAGGCAAAAGGGGAGCTCCTGCATCTTGTATCCAATAAAGGGATCTTTCATAAGCTTGGCAGGGCTATAAATCAGCATTTCTATGCTCTCACTCCTGATGGTCACACCCAACTGTGTTGCTCTGTTTCTCTCCATGGGCTGACAGTGGGTGGAAGCCAGCTAGTCTATCTTCAGCACTCTTACCCCAGATTATGTGAGATGAATGTATTTCTCATGTCATGCCTTGGAACTCGCATTCCCAGTTGACCCAGTTGGTGTTATGCACCCTTGGCTGGCTGCTGACTCCTGGGTAAGTGCACAGCTTGTACCCTGGTGCTATTTCTCTGCAGAGAAGTTGGGGTACCAGTCAGGAGTGACCCAAGCCAGCCCCTGTGCCCACTGTTCTGCCTCTCTGTGCCAAGGAATGTTGTCCATCCAGCCTCTGTGTAAAGCGACTGATACAGGGGTTTATGGAAAGCTGTGCAGCATTAGTACAGACACACAGGGATGTGCCAGGGTGGGAGGGAGGGACGGCTCCTGCTGCAGTGGTGCTGTGAACCCACAGGAATCAAGAGTAGGGCCGGGCTGCCGAATGAGCAGCGCAGCAGGCGAGGGCACCGCACCCTGCACTGCACAGACACGCCGGGCTCTGGGTCACTGCTGACTGCACCAGTCCTACTGTGTACCAGTGATGGCTCTGTAAAAGGTTTCTAAACTTCATCTCTCCATCTCTCCACTGTTGCTGACTTACTGTAGAACATGTTTCTAAAAGCCCCAACTGCCTGTGTGTGGAACAATGTGATGTGTAATGGTATCATAATTTGTTTGCTCTTGTAGGGATGACCCAGAAAATGATAACAGCGAGCTCCCAACAGCTAAGGAATACTTCCGAGACCTCTATCACCGTGTGGATGTCATTTTCTGTGATAAAACCATCCCCAATGACCCAGGCTTTGTTGTTACTTTATCCAATAGGATGAATTACTTTCAGGCACGTGTTCTGTTTCTCTGCTTTTGTTTCCTTGTTCTGAAAGTAACTTGCGCACTAGTTCACAAATGCGTTATACATACTTCTAGAAAAGTTCTAAAACTGTCCATGTAAATTTTTTGCATTGAGTTAATGAAAAATTTAAGGAAGCCACTAAGGCTTGTGAGAAGAAAATGCTATAAACCCCCCAGTCTTATTAATCATGAGTTATTTGATAGTAGAGTTCTTTCTTGGTAGACCATTCTGCTCTGCCAGGGAAACAATATTCTCATGAAATGATATATTTACTCTCAAAGTGATATGTAAAACTTGCTCAACCTATTTGGCCATTGAAAGGAAAATACCTTGGGAATCTAGTGATACCTATTTTGTGCTTGTAATATCAACAACAATATTTATTTTATAGGCCAAGTTGTATTGCTTTCTTTACCCAGTGAAGTTTAATGCTCAGTGACACTAACAGATCAAACCTGTTGTGTTAATAATAGATGGGTTGGGGTGTTTAAATGAGGGAAACTGGACATGGAAACATAAGAAAAAAATTGAAATACAGTTGACCTGATCTATTAAGAACCTGAGTAGATTCGACTCCCTGCAGTTCTCCTGCGCTTGCTTTTGTCAATGTCAGAAAAAAAAAAAATCACTTAAAACCAGATACTTTTATTTTCTGTCCACAAAGGCAGAAACTTTGAGCATCTGCATACACAGGGAAAGTCAGGGATGAGTTTTGCTATACTGTTCTCATGATCTGTTTTTAGTCCAATTGCTCTCTCTTACTTTTTTTTTCACTTGAAGTGTAAGATCTGATTGGTTTCAGGCTTTTAGTAAGGCAAAACCAGAATGCCCCTGCCTTTTGTGAGGCAGTGATGTGAAATATACTCATGGGAATAATGTGGTGGTATTAATCAGCAGGCTAATGTATTTGGAGTGATTTAAAGGTGTGGGAGTCTTCAAAGAGCAAGTCTTACTTATTTCCCAAATACTGTAATTGAAAAGAAAAAACAAAACAACAGCAAAAAGCAACCAAATGACAAAAACAAGCGAAAGAAGAATGGAGCTATTGTTGTGGATTTAGTGGCCTTTTGGCAACAGTAATTTTATTATAATAAAACATTTTCTTCTTTTTTTTTCATAGGATATCTTACTCTGTGTCAGCTGTTCAAAAGCTGACAATACTAGTTTGTTTAGCCTTGGGGAGGTAGGCATAGTGGGTTCTCTCAGAATTTCAGTAGCATAACGTTCCTGTCACGGAATGAATGACTGTATGATTGCAGAGCAATGTCATAACTCTGTGAAACAATTCAGAACTCACCAAAAATTTATTTTCAGGTTGCAAAGACAGTCGCTCAGAGACTTAACACGGATCCAATGCTATTACAGTTTTTCAAGTCCCAAGGGTAAGATGAATTCCTTAGTATTCTGTGTCTAAGCTGTTCGTCAAAAATTAGCCTTTTACAGGTCATTAACTAATTCTCTACCGGTAAGATGTTACCTTTCTGGCAAGCACAGAAGCTTGCTTTGACAGTTGAAATATTGCAATGTCTATCTCTGGAGCCTCAAAGAATTGCATGTTTTAGAAGAGTTCTAGTAAATGTCATTTTAAAAATCATTAATTACTTGAAAGCCTGATGCTGTGGAATAAATTGCTAAGCTAATGCAAGTGCTGTTTCGGTGAATGCAGATTTCTAGAATGGAGGAGAGCAGAAACAAGTGCACATAAAAGCAGTATTTTTGCTGATTTTACAAGTTTAATGAATTCCCCTCTCCTCCCTCAAAGTCTGCAAATGAGGCTTTATGATGATGATGACAATCTAACAAGTTCACAGGTGCTCAAAGGGATATTTCTGGTTAAAGTGGTGGTTTTACTCATATTTCTGTAAAACAAGATTTGAACCTGTATAAAGCTATAGCAGGAAGTAGTGTTGTTATATATAATATAGAGCTATGTATAATATAGCTCTGTTTATGTGCTGCAGGAATAATACACACACACACCTGACATCTGTCTGTATTCATGGAAATGTAGATGTTCTTTAGTTACCTGTGGCTATCTCCCTTCATCATCAGTGAGAATTTGAGTAGCTCTTTGTAGTTTCCAGTGCTGTGGTCACTGTGGAATTTGCTGTGTCATGTGGCTCCACAAATTAACCTTTCACGATCTGAAGCATGTGCTGCTGCAATGCCAGTAATTTCAGAGGAATGTAGGTCTGCCAGCCTGCAGCACTGACGGTGAGCTTGTAAACATCCAGGAGAGTTAACACACACCATGAATGGGTTTCTGTTCCCACAGCCCAGCTGTGTTTAAAAATCACTAAAGTTCTGTGTGTTGTGCTGCTTAGGCTGTGTTAGCAATTATGTGAAACTGGAACCCAGTAATAAAAATGTTCTTGGTGCTTCAATTTACTGAGCAGTGATGGATTTTGAAGAGATGGCTTTTTAAGAACGTGTTCTCTTCTGTAGTTATAGGGATGGCCCTGGTAATCCTCTTAGACATAATTATGAAGGTACTTTAAGAGATCTTCTGCAGTTCTTCAAGCCTAGGCAACCGAAAAAACTCTACTATCAACAGGTAAGGGTCTTTTCTTTTTATTGGGGTGACTTATAAAAAATAATTCTGCCCTATTCAAAGTATGCCTAAAGTGTTTTTCTTTTCTTTCTTAAGCTCAAAATGAAAATAACAGATTTTGAAAACAGAAGAAGTTTTAAATGCATATGGCTAAATAGCCAGTTTAGGGAAGAGGTGAGTGAAGCCATTACGCACTTGCTGTCATTTCTGTGTCAGAGCTGGTGTGGCTGTGGTTATGGGTCACACACTCTATCCCTGAGTAACACAGAATTAGAACAAAGTGGTACCTTATGTAAAAAAAAAAAAACCCAACAAAACAACAGCAAAAAAACCCCAAAGAGGACAAAAAAATGTAAAAAAAAAAATTACATCTGTTAACAAAAATTTCGATGATAACATAGGTGTTGACTGTAGTTATCTTTTCAAGATGAGTGGTTAAGGAGAACAGTCTGGTATGTTCTGTGCTTCAGTGTGGTTGTTTACATTTTCAGATTTTCTAATGATTTTTGTGTTTCAAATTTCACAGGAAATAACAGTATATCCAGATAAGCATGGGTGTGTGCGGGACCTGTTAGAAGAATGTAAAAAAGTTGTAGAACTCTCTGAAAAAGGTTCAGGGAAATTAAGGTAAGGCTGGAAGGCTATGATTCCTTCTATGAATCATGTAAATTTTATGCAGCAAAGTATCTGTAAAATTTAAAATACTGTAGCAACCATTATTAACAGATTAAATGCAATATTATGTCAAAAGCTTCCAGATTCCCACTGTTAAGAGTTCTTCTTAACTATAAATACAAATATTTTACACAGTTACTTATTTATTTTGTATTTAATAAAGTTACATCCTTGAGTTTCATCAATTGCATTTGTTAGTCATGACTTAATAATTGTTCAAAATAAAAGCATTTTATGCTATTCACTGCTCAGGAGTTACAGAAGTTAAATGTGAGGTCATTTAAAGAGAATATATAAAATAATCTCCACTAGAAACCTATATTTTGTAATGGCACATCCTGGCTTTTTGTCATGAGCCAGGAATAATTTAACCTCTTGTGGCTTTACTGCTTGATTTTTACTAAAGAGTGAATTTAAAATTTTGCAAATACAGTAGCAGCATCAGTTTACATTCTACACTAATCTCTCTCAAGGTTTGAGAAAGAAATGTTGCATTGATTTTTTTTTTTTTTAATTCAGTTTTTTAAAATGCTTTTCCTGTTTATATTTAAGGCTGCTAGAAATTGTAAGTTACAAAATAATCGGTGTCCATCAGGAGGATGAGCTGTTAGAGTGTTTGTCACCCGCAACAAGTCGAACGTTTCGAATAGAGGTAAATTGTGCTTGTCTTAGAGAAGCTTTAAAACTTGACTTGGAGAGAGGAAACTCTTTCAAGTGGTAGTTTTCTTTTTCTGGGTGCTGATCTTCAAATACTGTGATGTTTGTACTAAGATTACATGATAATATTACGTGTATTTTTAAAGATAGTGCTTTTTAAAATATTGTCCTCTGTTCCATCTGCTTCCCTGTAATGGTTACATTCTTTCATTTTTACATATGTTTTTATAACAATTCGTGAAGACTTTGCAAGAGCCTGTCCACAGGACATTTAATGCCTTGGCAATAATTCCAAAGTTTGTTTGAGAGTTCATGATAGAAATGGTCATGCTTAGAACCCACTTTTGTATTCTCATATTCTATAAGGCTTTGTTTCCTTTTCTGTTACATTTGAGGTTCTTGAGGTGAATTTGATACTTACCATGTGATTTTTTTTTTTTTCCTAAACATCTCATCATTTAGATCTGCTAACTTGCCTCAAAGATCAGAAATCAAAAAAAAGTTTCCAGTGTAAACTGTAATGAGGAGCTGACAAGAGGCCTGTGTTACTGTCAGCTAGGTCTGCACTGATAGAAGATTTCTTGCCAAAAAAGCCGTTCAGGGAAGCCAGGAGAGTATTTCCTGAGTAGGGGAAGCTGAAGTGCTGTCATGCCAGAGATGAGGGACTCTGGTAAAAGACTTGGTCAAACAGCATGGTTCTTTTAATTGTTTTTGAATGGAATTGTTTTAGATCAGTAACAGTACATCAATAATGTTTTCAGTTTCTTAATAACTAGAAAAATAACTCAAAAGCTTTAGTTTCTTTTTGTGGAAGTTTAGCTGATTGGAGTAACAATTCTCTGTCTGGATCTAGGAAATTCCTCTGGACCAGGTAGATATAGATAAAGAAAATGAGATGCTAATCACAGTGGCACATTTCCACAAAGAGGTTTTTGGGACATTTGGAATTCCATTCTTGCTGAGGATACACCAGGTGCAGTATGCCTCCATTTTTCTCCCTGCGGGATTATACTGATGATGTTTTCTTTAAGTGCTGTCAAAGAAATGCGTTAGTGTAAGAAGTGTGTAGGAAAATACAGCCCTTGTATCAGAGGTTCTGCCCCATCTGTGCCTTATGGTTAAATCATTTCCCAGCTCAGTTCCTTTTGCATATCCAGATTGCTCAGTGTTTCAGTGAGCCTGTGCAATATCTAGAAGGCAGGCATTTGGCATCAGCTGTCATTCCCTTTCCCCAGCAGAATCCCCCAACAAACCAGAACCCTATTTCCAATAGCACTTGAGTAACTGCAGTGCAGAGTTGGTGGCAAAAGTGGCCCTGCCATGGTTGCTCTCACTGAGACGTGATTATCGAAAATGGGTTTGCTTTCTCCATCACTTTCTGAGATGACTTTGCATTTCATCCCTTCTGTAATTTATCTCCTAGGGCTGAGAGTTAGTGCAAGAACAAAAGCTAATTTTGAAAGCTTAGTTTCAATTCTCAAGTTTTTCTGTGGTGCTGTTCCAGCTGAATGTCACCCTGATTCTCTTAATGTCAAAGTGTATTTCTGGGAGCAGTTAGCCATTTGCTTCTAAACTTTTTCTGGTTCATGTATGCTACTTTGTATGAAAATTACCTAGTTTAAAAATTTAGGAATGAGAAATATGTCCATATCCCTCTACCTCTAAAATTCTAAAATTATAATTTTACTAATTTCCATGTTTTTGATCAAAGAGTAAAACCTGCGTGGTGATTTTTTGGTGGAAACCATTGTTCTGCATTTCCTTGTTATGACAGTTAATATATATTATTCATCTTTAACTTGATGGTATCTGTCACTTTTTTGTGCAGTTTACATAGACAGAGAGCAGAAACATACTACAAAAAGTAGTAATATGCTTTGCAAGAATATGGGGGGTTTTTTACAAATTCCTATTTTGCTGCAAATTTTCTAACTTTGCTGCTTAACTTTAACCTGAGTTGCAAATATCAGTGGCAATGCCTGGCCAATTTATGGGGCAGTTTATATCATGATGAATCAATAGGACTTCTAAAGTTCCTGAATTTAGAGCAAGTTGCCTGCTGTTGTTCCATATTGTAGAGAATGATGTTACTTGTGTAATTTTGTAAATAACAGAGAGATTGAGGCAACGTTTTGCAATGAAGCTTAAAGCAAGAAATACTAAGAGCTTTCCTTTTTTTCCTAGATCTTTTTGACATTAAAAATCTTGTTGTAATTATTAGGGTGAACACTTCAGAGAGGTTATGAAGCGGATTCAGACAATGCTGGACATACAAGAAAAAGAATTTGAAAAGGTAATTTCAAGTTGGAAGAGTTTTTATTGCTGACTGTAAACCCTAGATGAGCTTATTTTACTATGTTGCAACACCACTACACTTGGGATCAGTGTAGATTTTGTGTGATGGAACAGCTGCTTGTCTGAAATAATGCTTTTTCTAGGACTAATTAGGTAGGATGGGTAGGATCAGTATTTCTGTCCTGCAAAACATTAAAGTAGCCCAGAAAAATGAAGTTACTGTGGGGCCTTTAGAAGCCACCCCCATGTCACATTCCTGCTCAGAGCAGAACGTGACTCTGTCAGGTTGTGCAGGGTTTTTTAGTTGCCATTTGTAAACTCCCGGGGTGGGAATTCTGCCTTGTTCTGGACACTGTGTTTTAGAGTATTTCCACTATCATTCTGAAGGCTTTTCTTTCCTTGCACATAATCAGAATGTTTCCTTTTGCAACTTGTGGAGGTCACCTCTGTGCAGTTTTTTGAGAAAGAGCCTGCTCCTGTGCACCATCCTTCAGGTAGTGGAAAATTGTAGCTGCCCTGTCAGCCTCTTCTTCTCTGGGCTAAACAGAACCCATTTCCCAGAGGTTCCTGTACACCAGGTTCCCCCCTAGTCTTCTCACAGTCTCCCTGGACTGTGACTAGAAGCACTTGCTGCATTTTATTGCCCTGTCTTTTTCCCTGGAGGGTTTGAACCTGGACACAGTATTCCAGGATGTGGGTTCATGATTTCCCAAGCGTTTATTTTGTCCCATTATCCAGGTTGTTGATGAGGGTTTTAAACAGGGCCTTTTTCAGCCCCTGAAGAATACTACTTATAACCAGCTGCAAGTTAGACTGTGAACCTAAGCTTGAAGGCTTTATCCTACCACTTGGTTTTTGTGGTTTTTTTCTTTTCATAGTTTAAGTTTGCCATTGTAATGATGGGCCGACACCAGTATCTCAACGAAGATGAGTATGAAGTGAACTTGAAAGATTTTGAGTCCCAACCTGGTAAGTTGTTAGACAACCTCACTATTCTTTTGGCCTGCTGAAGTTGCTCTGCTAGTTGTTACAATGTGTTTATCCTTAACTCAGATGAAGAAAAGAGTTTGTTCTTTTTACATGACGTACATCAGATGTAGTGACTGAGCAGGTATTTATATACACCTGTGTGCATACTGAGCAGTGTTACATGTGTGGGTTAGTCCAAGAATATGTATTTTATAGGCATAAGATAAATAATCTGTTTCCTTTTGAGTTAAAAGATTGCATGTGAGTGGCCAAATGGGTCCAGTATCAGTATAACACACTTTACAGCATCAGTTGCACCTTGTCTTCATTGTCCATCTACCCCCTTGCTTGTTTGATTCTCATGAAAAGATAATTCTTGTTCATTCTTGATACCTTCCATGAGTCTGAAGATTTTAATAAGGACATTAAATATGTCAATAAGATGCTGTTTAGATTTTTTTTTATCCTAAGAGATGCTTCGCCAAGGTACAAATGCAGCTCTATTCCAAATTTGTCTCTGGATGGGCTGCCATCTTGTTTACTTGACTGATATTTAAACCTCTATTTTCTTACACATTTACACATGGAAGAAACCAGGTTAATCCTTCAAGAGTTCCACCACAGGAGTGTTTTCATAGTCATAGAATGGTTTGGGCTGGGAGGTGCCTTAAAGGCCATCCCATTCTACCCTGCTGCCACAGGCACCACACACCACAGGCTGCCACACACCAGACCGGTTGCTCCAGGGCCACACCAAACCTGGCCTTGGACACTTCCAGGGATGGGGCAGCCACAGCTCCTCTGGGCAACCTGCACCAGTGCTTCTAAATCCAAATCTCCTTTTCCTCTTTGGAGAGTTCTGTTTGTAGGAATTGTAGGGAATGTGAGAGCAAAAGGTTTTAATATAAGAGTTCATGGAATTTAACCCTTTGGTAGAATTAATTTCTACAAATACCAAATTTTAACACACACTGGACTGATGGAACCAAAGCTGTGCCATTCTCCAATTTGATTGGCATAGCTGGTGTCAGTAGTGTCCCTCTGCTTTTGCCAAGGTACTCTAACTATAGCTATGACTGTGCTGGCACCAACCATGGAGGACTTAATTTCTTTCTTCAGAAACACTCAAATTCTCCCACTAAGATTGGCAGTTCTCTTTTAATTTGACATTGACCATTATGTCAAACAAAAAAAAAAAACAAACCAAAATAATTTTGATTGAAGAAAATATATCACAAAATGCAGATGCATGCAACCAACAAGGTCACGTGTTTTATGCTTTAGTGCTTGCAGTTGATGGCTTTGAATACAGAATGTGCTTTCCTCTTTAGTTTCTGCCTTTATCATTTTACATTAAAGAGCATTTGATGCTCTGCATTGAGAATGCCTTAAAAGAGTTTTTCCCGTTTGCAAGAAGTATGTGGTCTATGGTTTTTCATGAAAACTAGCAGTAGAATAAATAATATTGAGTTAAACAAGTGAAAAAATCTCTATGTTTTCTTTGCAATCTAAGTGATTAGGGTTTTTTCTTAGAAAATAAAGAGGAGGAATCAGTTTCATGATTTTTTAATTAGCATTATTTGCATTTTTCTTGAATTTAACAGATATTCCTGCTTAAACCAGGTGATAGGAATAGCAGAGATTATGACAAATACTGTAGATGTCATGTTTCAGTGGCAGATTCCTCCCTGTTTGAAACAGGCTCAGCGCTTTGGTGAAAGCTGATACTGTGATGTGCCTCTGGCCATAAGTTATGACAGCAGTTTTCTTGCTTTAGCACACCCTACAGTGCTGTAAACTCCTGTAGGTGGCTGAAGAAGAGAAAAACCAGGTACCTGATGCAGAAAGATCTGTGGAATGTGCTGTTGGAAGGAAAGCCCTGTCCTGCTGGCTGTGGGGCTGCTCTGCACTCCTCTGCCCTCCCCAGTGTTCCCAGCAAACTGTGGGCAGGGCACACAGGAGTAGTTTGTGTAATGGAAACATTTTTTCCAATTCACTCTTAAAACTTCATTATTTTTTTTCTCTTTTGTTTTCTAGGCAACATGTCTCATCCAAGGCCGTGGCTAGGGCTTGACCATTTCAATAAAGCCCCAAAGAGAAGTCGCTACACTTACCTTGAAAAAGCTATTAAAATCCATAACTGACTTACTTAACCAGATTGTCAAGGCAAGGGACAAAAATAAGTGTGTGTGCACCTTTTTAACAACTGTAGAACTTTGGTACACGTGCACTATATCTGAAGTCTTCAGCAAGAGGATTTGCTGCTGATGTTAATTTTATTTTGTTGAGGCTGTTCAGTTTGGCTTCTCTGTATCTATTGACTGCCCTTTTTGAGCAAAATGAAGGTGTTTTTATAAAAGCTTGGATGCCAATGAGAGTTATTTTATGGTAAACGTAATGCAAGGCAATTGTCAGCATAATGAGGGAAGAGTTTAGTAGAACAGTTGACATTGGCAAAATTCTTTGTCTGTAGTACATTTATAGATGGCATAAACTGACTGGCTGCCCTTCCTGTGTGGTGTTCACCATCACTGCAGCTAGTAAGTCTTATGTTTAGACTCACATCAGATTTATTTCCTTCAGTTATACTTTAAATGACATTTTTGTGCATTTGTAAATGCAAAAGAAAAACTCACATCATCAATAAATAGCAATCTCTACTTCATTGTGTACATTGTTGGCACTTATTCGGGATTTTTGTCTCCTCCAGCTTCATAGAATCTTTTTTAATAAACTAGTTTTCATTTAATTTAGTCAATACTTTGCATCCCGTTTTGCCAAGTGGATGCCCTGAGTCCTAAAAAGAGATATTTGGGTCTTTTTATTAAATTTCCAACCATTGAGAAATACCATTGCGATTGATTATGCCATCTTTTGGCAAATAGAATGACACTCAAAAGTTGGCAAAAGCAAGTGAAAAGATTATAAATATCATTAATTTAGTTACCATGGGAAGAGATGGGGAAAACACAAGAACTAGCCTTTTAGCACAGAGGGCATGCTCACTAGTGTTTAGTAAGCTGTTGACTTTGTATAAAAAAGGAGGAAAAAAAAAAGAAAAAAGAAGAAAAAAAAATGAAAAAAGAAATTGTATATTTAATGAATGAACATGTACAATTTAACACTCGGAGGTTAATTTTATTGGGTGAGTCTGCAAGTGAATTCCACTGATGTTGATATTCATTGTGTGTAGTTTTATTTCAGTCCCCAGACTGCTTCCTTTTCTTTGGAGCTAATGCCAGCCGCGTGTCTAGTTTTGAGTGCAGTAAAGATAGAATCAGCAATTCACACTTAATTTTACATTCTTTTCCAGTATTTTATTTTGTTTCTGTAGCCGCAGTGTACAACTCCTCTTCCTGTATATTGCCTTTTTTTGCTGGAAAATGTTGTATGTTGAATAAAATTTTCTATAAAATTTTTTTGGATGAGTGATGACATGGACACTGAAGAAGATTTCTCCTCTCTTGGAAGTAGACTTTTGGGAAATGTTTTCATTCATGAGATTTTGCTAAAGGTGTGGGTTTGTTGTTTTTTCTTTTTTCCTTAAGTGTTGACAATTGTATAATCCTCATTGGTTGTTTTGGGGAAACTTTGTTGGGTTTTCTGTTTAATAGTTTTGGGATTTGAAGTTTTTTTGGGGTTTTGGTTTTTTTTACGTCCTGACTAGTCACATTTGAGCTTAACAAATAAAAGGTTTTCCAGGAAGGAGCCATGTACAAAAAAGACAAATGGAAAAATTATTTTACTAGTTTGTTTGTAAAGCTTGTAGTAGAGTCTTTGTGGTAGACTGGACTCTGCCTGCCTGTACAAAATTTTGTGGTCCAGATTCTCAAGTCTAATATTATAAATGGTGTAAAGTGAAATCTGGAGTCAGTCTCTAAAGGTAAGGTCTCTTCATAGAGTAATAGATTCCCTCTGTAATGTGTTCCCTGTATTCATAACCAAAATAGAAGGTGCAAGTTCTAGGTATGTTTGATTCTCTTTTTAGTTTGTATCTTGCAGTGCTTTTAACTGTCTCTTATTTCCAGTCAAGGCAAACTAGTTGTTTCCTTTTTTGTTATTGTCTGAGTGTGTAGGTTCGCGATAGAGGGAAATGCTTAACTGGCATGCCTTAAGTGGAGAGAGCTTCCCTTTGCTTTGCATTTCCATCTTGCTGGTGAGAACTGCACCATCCCAGGGGTGTTTTTACTGGTACTTGCATTGTCTCTGCAGGCTTTCAGTAAGTGTCAGGATTTGTTTCCAAACTGTTTCTGTGAACCAGAGGCTCTGGTCAGCAGTAGTAAGCCCTAATTATATTTAGTGTTGTTTAGACTGATATAAAATTGAGCTTATATCTGAATGTCACTAAGTTTTCACATTATTTATGGGATGTTGGCAGCTTTTAGGGACTATCTTAAGAAACACTATCTTTCCTATTTCCGAAGATAAAGTCACTAACAGTAGATTTTGGGTGCCTTTTGGTTCTTAGAGGACTGGATTTTATGTGTTTCAGTATTTGTGCTATTCCCACACTAGATAGTGAACTCCATGCTTTAAGGCATTCCGTATGCAGTTTTCAATGACTGAACGATTTTCTGAAAAAAAATTTTTGGAGCACAAATAACTTGTTACTCAAATGTAGAAACACACCTATGAAGAGAATAGGAGGACAGGAGGGTTTCTCAGGTGCAGTATGTTTGTTTAGTTCATTTAAAAAATTTACAAGAATACGGTCTTCAAAACTGCCATGCTTTCCATTTCTTTATTCAGATTTTGGAGTTACCTGGATAATAACAGTGAATGCATTAAATTAAGATAATGGTAATATAAATGTTAATAAGGATGTAATTTCACAGTACACAGCATCAGAGCAACATGATGTTAACGGCCCATCCAAATTGTCCCTATGAAAATAGAGCATTGTTCCTGTAGATTTACATAGTGCCTTTTATCCTAAAGGAGTCCAAAGCATTCTGTGAAATCTGAGCAGATCACACCAGTGACATAGTTGCTGCCTAGAGAGTGACAGCCAGCCCCAGCCCCCTTCACCCGCCCAGGCTGGCACGGCGACCCCGACAAGGCTGTGCTGCTGCAGGACGCGCCGGGGCCCGGCCACGGCCTCCCCGCAGGACGAGCAGAGCCAGTGCCTCCCGCATCCCAGATCTACCTCAGCCGCTGCCCTCCGGAGTTCCTCCAGCATCCCGGTGCCAGCATCCCGGTGCCAGCATCCCCGACACGGCCTCTGGAGCTCCAACCTGCCCGGCCACGGGCGCTGCGCTGGCTGCGGGCAGCAGCACCCACGTCAGAGCCACGCCGTGGGCTTGCTGTTCGATATCCTCTGTGAGAAATGGTTTTCTGTAGGAACTGTACATACTGTAAATAAAATCGCCCAGGGTGAACACTGCATTGGTGTCTTGGCCCTTCATTGTGGAGAGCGGTGGGAGTTACAGCTCGTGGGTCGCTCAGAACTCAGGGAGATTCTGGTTGGATCAAGTAGATGAAGTTTGCAAAATTCAGGCAAATTGTGTCAGGAATGATAATAATGTAAGGTGTGCTGACCAGAAGGTAAATTCTGACTTGTATGTCAGCTTCCACGTTTTGAGCCCTTGTTTTTTCTAAAGTACTTGGATACTGACGTGGAGAGTGTCACTTTGATGTGAGAGCAAGGAGTGTCATTTATTTTTGGCTGTTAAACCTGCCTGGTCTTTAGGGTCAGAAAAAGGGGGAGATGTTAACGTGTGATATGTCCTAATCTGGCTCCAAATCTGTATTCAACTTAATTTCTGTCCCAGGTGATGTTAAAATTAGCTGTATACCAGGCACATGAGGAAATTAAATTTGCTATGGCTGGAAGCCTTAATTTTTTATTAAATACTTGTGTAAAATATTGTACCTGTAAATAGTGGTATGAAAATGTCCTAACTATTCTGTTCAATACCTCCTGCACATATTAAGTCATATATTTATGTAATTTCTTTGCTCTGTGTATATTCACGTGGGTTTGGGTTTTGCACCTTTCCTGATGAATGAAACTGACTTAGTGCATTATTTACCACTATTTAACAGCAACGCTTATGGTTTCACAGCCAGATTTTAAAATGGAAAAAATCTTGACATCCTAAAAAAATGTGTGAATTGGTAAAACCCGTTGTGCTGCCATCTGTGCTACCTTTAATCCTTGTGGGTTTGTATTCCATTAGGTCACAGTAGGTTGGGTGACCAGGGGAGGGACAGTCACTGACCTTAGTTCAGAGGAGTGAAAGCTGGGGCAGCTTGGCCTGGGTGTTGAGGAGGCTGAGGAGTGTTGGCTCTGGGTTTCATAGAGGGCCGGAAAAACGTTCAACAGTTTTTACATGTATTGATTATGTTTTTTGATGTCTCACAGTCTGAAGACTGAGGTTTCTCTAGTCTAAAGGCTGCAGTGGTGTAGGTGTTGAAGTAAAAATCAGTGTATATGCCCAGCCTAGCTTAACTGAAGTGTGGCATCAGCTCAGTAGGAGCAGTTTGTGATGCAGCCTGCGCCGGCTGGCTTAGGTGACAGGGCTGGTGGGCAGTGCCGTTTCTGAGCTCGTTTCTATGGCCACCTTCAGCCCCACCGTGTCCAACAGCCAGGACCTGCCCTTGCTGTGTCGCAGCGCCAGCCGCCGGCAGAACTGCTGGGGACTCTAACCTGGAGCCTTGCCCGTGTCCCTGCCCCTTGCCCGTGTCCCTGTCCCTGCCCCGCAGGGAGCGGTGGCGGGCGGGGCCCGGGACGGCGGCCACGGTCAGGGAGTGACCCAGCAGCCGGACAGGGGCACTGCTCACACCGCAGGGACAGCACCGGGGTAAGGAGCTCTTTAAGTTTTTAAGTGCCCGGTAGTGCCGTCTCTGTGCTCAGAGCAGGGTAGGGGAGCTGCCCAGTGCTGCTGCCACACAATCCCGCCTGCCCTCAGCAATCAGCGTGTCAACGTGAAAGTATTTATGATGTTATAACATGGAAATACACGGCTTTCTTCTCTTCCTGTTTTTTCCTATTTTTCCAGCTAGCAATAAGCTGCAGCAGCTGCTGCTGCTGTCAGTGTCGAGAAGGGTCTGGGCACCTCCTGGGCATTGCAATTGCAGATATTTGATTTCACAAGATAAGGGACTGTAAAGTTCTGTGTAAAGTCTAATAAGTCCTGCTTTGGGAGATGATGAACTGCAGTGAGAAGGTGAGAGGTAAAATAAAGGCCTCGTGCTGTGGTGACATTTTTCAAGCTGTGTTTGCTGATTTTTCTTCTTTGTGTGTTTGCCTTTTGGATTGTAGCTTGTTAGTGTAAAGGGGATGTCCCAGTGACCTGCATGTCTGCTCTGAGTGCAACAGGGCATGGCAGCAACACACAGCAGATGTTTTACCAGTATTGTTAACAATAACAGGTTTATTTTCTTACCTCATACATAACAGAGTAAAGACAGTCTGATAATTTAGTGTTTTGTTAATAAATAATCAGCTACCCTGTACTACCCACAGCCCTGCAGGGGTAGGTCCCGTAGGGGGAAGATCAGAGAGGAATGAAATCCTGACCAGTCAGTTCCAGTGCAGAGAAGGTAAGAGCTTCTCTGAAACATCCATGTCCAAACCTTGGTTAGTGGTGGGCTGAGAGGTCCAGAGGAATCTGTGTCCCAGCTGGGTGGGAGATTTGAGAGGAGAGGAAGTACTCACCAGCTGGAAATTTCACAGCACAAGGCAGCGAATAAAATACAGCATAAATTAAGTGACACTGCAAATTAGTCTTCAAGTGTTTTTGTTTCAAAGCCAGTCCCACCATGTGGTGGTAAACTGGAGTTTACCAGGTGTGTTCACCAGCAAGGGAGCGGCAGAACCTAAGCATAGTCCTGTGGGTTTCCTAGCAGTATTTTTATATGCAGTCTTATGCCATTAGGAAATGGAGGCTTTACATCATCTGGTTGCATAAGTTTTGTTTCTATAGTCTTTTATATCTATAAATGTGAAATTGGCAGCATGGGCAGTAATGATCTGCATCCTTGAAGATCTTCACAAAGAGAGGGACAAAGCAGCATCCGAAGCAGCACCTATAGCCAAAGGGGAGATGGACATGCACAGAATGATTCCTGGCTTTCCTTTCTGCTGGCCACAGCTGTGATTTTCCCCTCCCTTGTTCTGTCTGCCTTTTCACTGCATGAATTTACTTTTTTCCCAAGTCTATTAATGTTTAAAGTATCTTCCAAAAAATTAATCTTCTTTGCTTCTGACCTCTTATGCATGAGTCTGTTTCTGAGCCTGATTCTAAATTACACTTGGGAAGTAGACAATGTTGTACTAATTTCTGCTTGCCTTATGAAAAGTGAAACATACTGGGTTAAATTTAGCAAGTCTGCATCCCCTGTAACCATGATGATTGTGTCTAGAAAGGACAGGATGCCTGCTGATCAAGTGGAGAAGGGCAAACTGTCTGTATAAGCACTAACTAGAACTTTGATTTTTGATTACTCATTTTTAACCTTCTGCTATGCTCAATCTGCAAAGTGCCCATGAAGACTTACCCAACCATGCACAGGCTGGTGCACAGGAGGTAGGACAGCTTTCCCAGTCTGTAGGTGACCTGGGTGGTGATGTGCTGGCGGCAGGAAGGACAGATTGTGGATGTTGGTTTGCTGGAGAAGATCCCTGCGACGATGATCGGAGGCTGGGACACCAAATAAACTGAGTTCGGGAGGAGAGGAGAAGCGGCCAAATTAGAAGCACAGGAAATATTTTGCAAATTATAAAGCCTTAACTGGGAGAATGTGGGTTCTTAAGGTGGCACCCATGTTATTATTGTTGATTTCAGGTGTATTCCTAAGGACCACTGTGCTGGTTGTTCTGTGTTTAGATCCCATTGCATCTAAAACCAGCCAATCTTTACTTGTATAAGGACATACACAGAGAATTGTCTGTGGGACAGTCCCCAGAGTCAGGCAGTCCCCACCACCCTCTGGTGGATGTACTCTGACACTGACGATTTATCTTCTGATATTTAAAATAATATGAAAATGCTTGTTCTCCCTGAAGAAGATATTGGAAGGATATAGAGGAACTTTCTGGATCAACTTTTCAATAGTTATGAGAAATTCATCAAAGCAGTTACTCTAACACCTAAAAGCCATCAGAGCTGCTGGTGCTGTCCCCAGTTAGTCTCTAGCTCATGTTTTTACAGTCTAGACTTGACTGTCATACTCCCCGAGGTACATGAAGGATATTTTTTCACAAATGCTTTCAGTAAAAAAAAATACTATCTTAAGGATCCTAAAACAAGTTTAGGGTACAACTTCATACTGCAGCCTGAGGCAAAACTTGAGGAGTGGGAAGGTATCTGTTAGATAAATAGGGCATGTCTGAGTTCAAGTGCCTTCTGGTTTTAGGGATATTTAAAAATGTATGTCTCCTTTCCTCCTGTATGAGGTGTTATTGACTGTTCTTCGAAGCCTTTCCTCAGCAACTCCTTTGAGCTTCTCCACTTCCATAAAGGTGACTAGAACAGGATCACTGGCCTTAAAATGATTTGTTCTGAAAACCCTGGTTCCTGGCCTGTTTGGTTTGGGTTTTTTTAATGGGTACTTGTGTAGATTGGCTAATGCTGGAAAATCAAGTCTGAGTCCCTTGTCTTCTGATATTTCTGTGGAAATTTTCCAGCTTATGAGATTGTGATTTGTTCAGAAAACTCCCACCCTCTTTGCTGATTTTAAAACTAAACCCATTTCACTTTTGTTGGCATGCAGCACCGAAATGTTTCAGAAGCACAAACCCTGAACTTACCGGGCTGCTCAATGGTGGTGGTTTCTCGGTAGGAGTAAGGTGGGGGAGAAGGATACTCGTAACCCTCTGTGCAAAGGAAAACAGGGCAAAGTGTAAAACAAACAGCTTCTGGCTCCCGAAAGCTCCGTGGAATGAGACAAGAGGGGCCTCGCAGGGAGTGCCAAATCCAGCACAGGGACAAACAGCCGTGGAACTGAGTCCTGGGTTTTTAAAGTCAAAAGAGCCTGCAGTGACTGGCTGGTCTCAATTTTATAACAAAAGCTGAGAAAGCAAATCATCTTTTAGGAAAGGCAGCAACTGCATCTATTCCAGCATAACACTGGCATGATACTCAATTTAAAGACCCCACTGATAAAGGACCCACAGTACTTCTACCTTCAGTGATAACTATCCTTACTGTGAGTACTTAGAATCTTTTTACTAGTTTCAACTTTATCAGCTTTCAATCAAGTTATTTCTAGAAAAAAAAAGTAAAAAGATCTTTTTCCTTTTGTTTTGGAAGAAGGGAAGCTGATGACTAAGACACCTCAAGCTTTTTCAGTTCTTTTACTAATCTTTCAAATTAAGAATGCAATCAGCCTACCTGAGGTGAAATAAATGACTGTATTAAAAGAATACATTCATGAACAGTCAAAATAAATCCATGTAAAAAGCTTTACAGCCAGCTAGCATGGATGTGGTACCAAACTACAGGACTGGTCTGGCACAGGAGGACAGTCCCTATGAGAAATCTTGGTTGGCCAAGCCAGGACAGCATTGGAGAAGCCCTCACCCCAGGCAGAGCAGCCCTGAGCTGGGAGTCCAGCCTGTGCTCAGGCTTTTCACAAACGATGTGAGTACAACCAGAGAATGAGCCCACAGGGATACAAAATGGAATACAAAACTGGAATTTTCCAGAGTGAGACAAAATCCAGTGGCAAAGGTGAAAAAAATGTTGGCAATAATTTCTTGAATGATTTGCCAGAAATGGTAGAGATTTGCAATGGCATTTGTGTTTTGTGGTGGTGGGGTGGTGTTTAGTTTTTGGCTTTGAGGGGTTTCTGTTTTAGTTTGTTTGTTTGGAGGTGTTATTTGTAGGGGAAAAAATTGTAAAAAATTTAAAAACTAAATAATTTCCTTCTGATCTAGAGAAGGAATGTGCTTAGTACCAGTGAGTTACCACTCGATGTGTTTTAGTGAAGGAGCTGCTTCCTGCACAAGGACAAGGCCCTGCAGCTCAGTGCTGGATGTGTACGGTGCCTGTGCCTTGGCTGAGCGCCTCACAAGTGGGACTCCTTCTCCCCAGTCTCTTGCAAGCTCTGCTGAGCTTAGAAAGGGGCCAGGGACATCTTGGAAGACAAAAATATTTACAGAGAGAACTGATCAGAGTGAAATGCTCTGAAAATGAGTCAGGTTTAGAGGCCAACGACTGACACATCGAGCCTTATTAGTCACTACCTGATCTCCCACTCGGGTTTTTTCTCCAGTCTTGTCTAGTAAATGGCAATTTCCTCAGTAGCAGGAAGGTAATCAAGATGCAATCACTGAAGATGGGGAGTGTTGTGAGATACTTGTGTAGGTGTGAGAACAGTGCTTGGTTTCAGAAGGAAAAACCAAACCAGGAGCAGCAGTTCATGGCACCCACTTATAGCCTTGGAGCTGAATTGTCACCCATGGGCAGGGGTTGTTCATCCCTGTGAGAATCTGGCTGCAGAACTTGCCTAGGGAGGGCAGCTCTGGCCAGCAGGGAAGGCAGGGAAAGGGCCAGTCCTCTGTAAATCTAGATGACAATTTAAGCAGGACATAGCCCACCCATGTACAGAGCTTGCTGGCTGAACATTTGCACGTTAGGACTGTGAAATTACTGTAGCAATACAGCTGCAATTCCTTTTCCAATAAAACATTTGTTGTTTGACAAAAAAAATAACTAAACCAACAAAAATATTTATAGCCACTTAATGACGTTTCTGTTAGGAGATCCTACCAGCCTGCCGACTCCAGCCCTGGGTTTCTATCCTGGCACAGACGCTTTCTAAACCCATCAGGTCCTGGCGAGGCTGGGCCCCCGGTGTGCCCAGTGATGTGCTGGAAGCCATCCCCCGTTGTGCCCAAGGACCTCCCCGGGTGCTGTGTCCAAGCCCCACTCACCCTCCTGGCCGAGGGCCGGGGCGGAGGGCTCGGGCCGGTAGCGCTCGCGGTGCGGCTCGTACATGACCATGGGCACCTCCCGGAACTGCTTCTCTCCAGACATCCCTGCGGCTCGCCTGCCAAACAGAGGGCAAAGTAAAACCCGCTGCACCCGTGCCCTGTGTTCGCCAGTGCTTCTCTAGCTCCTGGCTCTGACACTTGGGTGTTGCTTAGAGGGAAATCAGCAGTTCTCACATCCTGGCGTTTTTGTAGGCCGGAGAGCAGGCAGTTCCTGTCGCACTTCATGATGAGGAAGGTGGAGAGCAGAAAATACCATCTTAACGTATTTCTTTGTGCTGGGAAGCTAAAAATGTTCCCCCAGAAAACACTACTCAAAGTGTATAAAATCGTGACTAAAAGTGTTATATGAAAGCTTTGCTTCTGAAAGCAGAAAAGAACCTATTATTTTTTTCTATGAATTGTCAAAGTAATCAAGGAAGGGAAGAACACCTTGGAACACCTGTGTAAAACCTTCACGTGTGATTAAGTCAGTGCAATCAGTGGCAATTCGGATCTGTCTTTCTTCGGGTTATTGTGCAACCTTATCCTCATTGTTATCCTGACCAGTTTTGTCCTGTGAAACTATTGTCTCATCGGTAGGTGACAGGCTTTTGTTGGGAAACCTCCTTATTATGGATGAGTGTGCTGCTTGAGGCTCTGAGCAAGATAAGGCCACAAAATATGTGTTTTGCAGGTGTTAGCAGGAGCTGATCCTCACAATTAAGGCAGGTGGGATGAAGAGGACACAGATGGTGATGTGTGTTTGAATTACTGTCACTGGAAAGGCATTCATTATTCCTAGCTGCCCCTTGAACCAGTATTAACTGGCTGATTTCCTACTAACGTTTTCTGCAAGAGTCCTTGGCAGAAGAAAGGCACAGCATTTTTGCACAGGTCAGTGAGGAAGGGAATTTCTGGCGAAAAAGGAGCTCAGATGCACAAACTGCCCAAATGTGTGAGGTCAAAGAAAGAGGAATTGCTGGGCAAGGCAGTATGGTCTCAACAGGTCTGTTTGCAAGGAGTCTTGGAGGGCACTGTGCATGAGGACAAAAGAGTGAGGATCAGTAATGCTGAGATAAAGCATCAGCCCCTCAGGGAGGAAAAAAAGAAGGAATTTGAAAATATCACCAGGGAAGAAGTGCCATAATTTTCACAAACCTGGATGAATGGCAGGTGATAGGAAAAATGGTAGCAGAATGAATCATAAAGGGATAGGTAGGATGGTGTAGAGAAAAGGTCAGACATACAGCATTGGCCATGTTAAGGCCAAAGATGCTGAAGGAAATTGCAAATCCATGGATTGGAGAGGATGGCTGGAGAAAGGTGCCTCTCAGTATAGTTGTTATAAAGGAACTAAAACAGGGGATTGGGAATGGCAGAGGTATTAATAGGCCATTGTTGAAGCTTCATGAGGATCCCACTGAAAAGAAAAAAGGTGAGAGCCAAGAGAATTTGGGTAGGAAGGAGCTGTGAGAGCCAAGGGAGAAGAGGGTGTCAGTAGTGACTGTGGGCTCAGCAGTGTGGTGATAGAAAATGTTACATTAGCCAGTGTTGGCCAAGAGCTGTTCTCCTGGGACCCGGATTAGTGGCCAAAATTACAGGGAGTCTCCAAGTTTTTGTCTTATTCCTATCTTGGTACACTAAATGCTAGGTGGTGTCCGTTTGGGTGACACTTCTGCAGAATTCATCGCGCTGTGAAACAGGAAAAAGAGGAAAGGGCTTTTGAATTCCATCCAGTGCCTGTAAGGCCAGGCAGGCGCCTGCAAGAGGCACGGAGTAGGAGGGAATAATAATGGCTAAGACAGTGAGAACTTGTCAAGTTAACTGCTGAGTGCAAGCGCACTCTGACTAATCCTGGCTCCACCCAGCGAGGTATCAGGATAACATCATCAGGTAAACGTGTAGGACACGAGGTGCAAAAGCGAATCAGCAGCAGAGCAGGGAATGGTGTAGGGCGCTAGGTTTGTGTTTGACCTCTTGGAGCTGCCAAGCACAGAAGCTGCGGGCTGGGGCTGTTGATAAAGCCCTGAGTTTGCTCGCTTTCAGTGGCTTGTTCCGTGCAGCTGCAGCTCTGTGTGCGGGGAGGGAGGGGTTGTCCCGGGGCTAGGTGGGCAGCTGGGTTCAGCTTCTGCAGAACCCTCCTCAGCCTGTGTGGGAGAAAGAGCCAGGGGCTTGGATACCCCCTGGGCCTGAATGCTGCAAGTCCAGAGGTCCAGAAAAGGCATTTTCTAGGGTGGTTTATGCAGCTCAGTAGACCCTTTAATTTGGCATAGAGGTGCTTACTCTCAGTTCTTGGTTCCAACCACGTATAAGGTGCCTGAGAGCCCTTTAGGGCTATGACTCCCAAGCCTGTAGGTGTTCTTGCCATAAATTAGAGCTAGAGATTTCCCTCTTTTTCAGATGTTGGAGATGAAGGTATGGGAGAGAGCAGTGTTAGTAGCCCTGGAGGAAAAAAGTCATAAGGAGAAACATCAGGCAGCAGTTACTGAAGAGCAGGAAAATGCCTTACAAGCTTCCCTACTGTAACACCCAGGAGGGTCGCAATTAATAGCTTAGGAGGTGATGTGAGTTGCCTTCTCAGCAGTCACGCTGAGCAAACAGAGCTCCCTGCAAGGGCAAAGCGGCCCCTGGAGCTCTCCTGGAGTGGAGCCTGGGTTTGTCCGAAGCAGAGTGACTCAAACTACTGCAAACTCCTTGATTTGCAGGCAGACCTGTATAGTTCCAGGGTCACCTAAACAATTCCCTCTCTTCTTGCAAGTTTTAGTCTGTTCTACACATGGATATAAACCGGTTTGCACTGGAAAGTAAAGCTGACTTTAAGGCCTGTAGAAATCAGTATTTAAAAAGAAGAAGTAAATCGCACCCTGAGGCATATGCACAAAGAGCCGGTTGGTTCTGGCTTCTTACTGCAAGTAAGGTGCAAATGACAAAGCCTTTCTGTTCCAGGAAGGACAGATTCCAGGGAAGGATGGGCAGGCCGTTTCCATCATCTTCCCCTGATTTGCTGCAGGGTTCTGTGTTTGGGTGTGAAGAGCAGCCTCATGCAGGCAAGCAAAGCTGATGAGCTGTGAAATTCCACTCTCCCCATTCCCCAGCTCTCACCGACACCTCTGCACCTCCCTCCCGAATGTCCCTGTTGGCTAAACAACTCCATAGGTAGGGTTAACTCAGAGTGTGCCTGCAGGGGCGCAGGCACTGTCGTCTGTGCTTGAAAATTAAAGTTCCCTGCAGAACTAATTCTTCCTTCAGATTCATACCTGGCTCTTAAGAATGGTATCTCAGCAAGCAGTGACTTCATAAGAAGTGTTTAATCTCCATTCCAGCTTCATCAGATGTCAGTGTGGGATTTGCCATTCCGTGAGGGTGTGTTCAGAGAAAAAGGGGAACATGGAATTTGGGAGGAAACTTTAAGATTCGGATGTTTGAAGAATATAGGGTACTCCAATCAAAAGTTTGGTATTTTGGAAGATTAGCATTAAAATATTATAGTAAATGATCTCCACATTCCATGGGCATATGGAGGTATAGCAGTTTTCTCCAGTGGTTGGTTGGCTTGTAGGATACTGGCCCAAAGATTTTCAGTTTGCTGCAATGTGTCCTGGTTCTCCTGTCATCACTAGTTTAATGTTTTCCTGGGCATTTAGCCCTTCCAGCTGTGTTTGTGAGGCAATTTAAATTTCTGATATTTTAAAGAGTGGCCATAAAATGCCATTGCTGGCATGCAATTGCATCTGGGGCTTGAACAATATCAAGGGCCTGTTTCACTTGATTGAAGGAGTTAATTCCAGTTTTTGGCTAGCAATGAAACACTGAATTCCTCCGTGGAGACATCTTTTCCCTTTAGTCCTGCATTGGTCATTTTGGGTAATATTCACAATGTGCTGAGGGTTTTCAGGTGTTCAAGAAGGAATAGTTACATTTCTAATACAGAAAAATATAATTGGGGAGCAGCATTCAGGTATTTGCCTATTCTTATTCTTAAATAGAAGCTAAAAGAGAGAATGGCTGGCAGCAAATGAGAAGTTTAGAAAGTATTCATTATATCTGAAGCAGACAACCTTTTCAAGGAGATGAAGAATGCTCTAGAAATTCCCCATTCTTTACTCATGAAATTAATTTTTTAATATCACAGTTATCCTGGCTTTTGAGCCTGAATCAGGTTACCAGCCCCTTCAAATGGAGAGGATGTAGCTGTGGGGGATTGACTGAATGTGTACCATATTTCTTGGTGCCAACCCTTCACCTGGTTCCCTTATCAGCTGACAGCCTTGGCTCGCTAGCTGATATGTATGTGCACTCACAAGGCTGCTGGAGAGGCAGGGACTGCCTGGATTTTCCAGTCCTGTCCCACACCAGATGTTTATGTGAGGTTAATCCTTCATGAAGGAAGCCCCCCGTCTATAATTCAGAACATTTACTGCTCCTGTTGCTCTCACATTAAAGCAATCCAAAGCACTGTAAACTTTCACAAACCTTCTAGTGTGGAATTATTAATGGTACTTTCTTGCTGCGTGCTATTGTGCCAGCGTCATGCTTTTAGAGAAAACCTTCTCCCCTCGAGCCAGCCCAGAGAACACTCCTGTCCCTTTGCAGCCTTTCCTTCACAGGGCTAAGCAAGGTTTGGAGTCCTTGCCATTTCTGTACAGTGAATTCATCCTTCTTGTCCATGAATGGTTGGTGATCTCTGTCCTCGGCCTATGGAATGGTATGAATGTCATCTTATATTTAATGGAAAAGCTGTCTGCAGAGTAATCCAGCAGCACTTGTTTCCTTTTCCCAGCCACCTCATGCTGGTGGCTTGTATTTAGGTTGTCATTAACCAGTAGCAAGTCTTTCTCCTCCAATGTCATCTTGTACTAATGAACTCCTGGCTTGATGCTGAAATTTCTGGTAGTTTTATAAAGGCACTGCTTGGTAGCATTATAATGCACACAAATACTGCCACAGAAGGTCTCTAACTTTTCTTACTCTGTGCAATAGATTTTCTGCTTCTAAAATTTGTTTCTTAAGCCATACATTTTATTAGCCACTCCTATATTTCTGCCAAGGTTATTAATTAAAATACTGAATAAGATCCATCACTGCTTTCTGTGCTAACCTTTGATGCAAACCAGGTTTATCTATTAAGTCTTGTTCCTTAATTTACTATTTGATGGATAATCCCTTGTTCCCTTGAGATGACAACTTTATTCTCATTCAAAGGATGCTTTCTCTGAAGGGTGAGCACAGCTGAGCCCTGGGATTGCATTAGAACTTGCCCCTCCCTAATTACCATTCCAGAAATAGAGTAATTACTACTAAAGGGAGGTATTGTCCAGTGGTTTGTGCATTAACCTGGACTGGAGTAAAAAAATTGTTTCAGTTCCTGTTCTGCCACAGTGACGTTTAACAATTAATTAATCTTGGTTTTCCTTAGCTCTGTTGTGGACAGAAATACTGCTTTGGGGAGATGCTGCATCAATTCTGCTGTGACGTGGTCACATTTGGTTATGCCTTAAAACTTGAGCAAAGAGAAGGTAGGAAATGCTGAGTTTAAGTTCAGCCTTTGTCCTCTATGCACACAATTTTGTCTTTCACGTTCCCTTTTAGCTTTCAAAATTGAGGGCAGCCCTACACAGTTTTTTCCAGCACTTCATCATTATTTTAAAAATTGATGTTTGCCAACTTTTAATTTAATTCCTTTATAGATGAACATTTCCTCACCAGCATTGAATCAAGGGTAGCCAGCATCTCATTTATACCCCTTTAAAAATAATGTCTATAACTTGTCCTTCAAATGAAAGCTGAAAAAGCAGCTCGAGAAATGTGTCCTACAACATCTGGAGTTGGTTTAGCAACTCTTACAGAGTCATTATGAATAACTTCACTTGAAGCAAGCAGGTGTGTGCCCTGCTTTTGTGTGTGAGCTAAGCCCTTTCCCATGGTGCCTTAGTTTGAATTTCCATCCTTATTACTGCTCTCATTTCTACATTTTCCAAAAGCTCCTTTTCCTCTCTTCCATCTCTGATCTATTCTAGGAGAAAGGGAAAACATCCTGAGAAAAATCTTTGCCTCCAGATTTTAGGGACATGAGAGAGGCTTGCAGGTTTTCAGAGTTTGACAATTTAATCACGAAAAGTTACAATTCCCAACAGAGAGCCACAGCTGCCCCTCTCCCCGAGATCACTGTCCGCTTTGGTCATTGCCACCTCCCTCTCTCCGCCTCCCGAGGGGCAAACACAGTGTTGATCCCAGGCCGTTTGAAAGCTCTTACCTTTCGGTAGCTCTGGCGAATCTGGGGAGGTAAAAAAGCTTCAAGAGGTGGTCACTTCATGCATGTCTGTGCAGCGGCTGTGTGTGGGGACGGAGCCCCGAGCCGAGCAGTGACATGGCCCTGCGCGCTGCCCCGCTGGCATCCCGCGGCAGGTCGAGTCAGCCGTGCACAGTGTATAATTACCCCCGCTTGCCACAGCCCCAGCCTACTGCTCACACCTGCTGTGTCACACAAGGAATGTTGTGTGACAGGCTTGCACAGAGGTTGTTTTTGTTGGTTTGTTTTTTTCCCAATATCCCAGAAATTTTCCTCTGTGCTAAGCTGAAGGCTAATGGGGACATCGAGAAGCAGCACAGGAATAACTTGAGGGCAGTGGAGAGAAAAGTGTGTATCCTCACCCATTGTGCTTCGCTACAAGAAAAGAATGATAAAAAGCCACAGCTGCTGGTCTATCTGGGGCTCTGATATTTTATTATTGAGATCAGTTATCACTTTAAATTTCTGACCAATTAAGTGTGCTTAGATCAGCAAAGATCTCTGTGCAGGCTGGTAAACATTGTTATTTCAGCTTGGATCTTCTTGGTAACCAGGCCTGCAGCTGAACTGGATTTTTGTTAAATAGATGCTTTGTGGTGGGTTGCCAGATGCCTTTGTTCTCCTCCTCAGCAGTGAAAATAAGACAGAAGTTTTCTTCAGGTGAGATGAAATCAGTGAGATCACTTACCAGTTACCATCCCAGGCAAACCAGACTTGACTTGGGGAAAACAAACTGAATTTATTACCAATTAAAATATATTTGAAGGGTGAGAAACAGAGACAAAACCAGATGCCACACATTTGGCACCTCCAAGTACAATGATGGCCGTGTGACCCTCTCAGTAAGAATCCTTCTTGCTTCATCTGAACCTCCTGCAAAACTGTTTTACACAAAGATGTTCCTCCACAGCAGGAGCCTGTCCCCAGTGCTTCCCACTAGGATGGAGCATGATGCCCTGGGTTTGCCTGGCAGACCCACATCACCAGCACAGGACATGCTGTTGGCTCAGCTCCTGAGCAAAATCTTGCTCAAGAAAGGGCTGCAGCAGTGCAGCCCTTGGAAAGCCAGGATTGTACAATAATAGTATTTTATATTTCCCAGTACAGCTGGGAAACTGCCCATGGGTAGAGAAAGAAGAGAGGGAACTGTTGTGCATTCCAAGTTTTCGTGCCCCTTTTGTCACCACAGCTTGGAAACTCTGGAAACAGAGGTTTGTTGTTGTTGTTAATGGATGTTTTGGTGGGTTTGGATGCTGTTACCGGTGACAGCACCTCACCTGCCTCTCCTCCAGACATGAAGGACCAGGTACAGAGCACTTCCTCAGATTTACTTCACTGCCAAAGTCGAGGCTCAGCAATTTGTGCACTACACACACATCATCAAAGTAGCTGCAGACTCACCTCACAAGAGTCACATCTCCAGGCTAAACTAGAAATATGAAAGGTTGGCTGACAGTAACTGTGGCTGATCCCATATTCGCCTTTCAAATCTTTGCTCTTTCACAGGTTTCTTATGTGATATTGGGCAAGTTATTCATTCCTCTGTGTTCTCTCTATGTAAAGGAAAAGAATAAACTGATCAAAATAACTCAATTTTAATAGAAATGTTAAAATGCAGCTTTATTAAAACTCAAATGCTTTGGAGAGAGGCTTTATTTTGACAATATTTTCTTAGGAAAGTCACTGCATGTTCATACTGCAACGTACTATTCTTTGAAGAGGTGCTTTAAGGTCTAAGGAAAACACTCTGGAAGAAAAAAAAAGGGAGCAGTGTCAAAATAATAATATCTGTAGAAAAAAAATGGTTTTAAGGGTAGTCCTTTTATATATTTATATTTCAGAAAATCCATGGGAGAGAAAGGGCTCATTTCTTAGGGGATGGGTGTCTTTTCTTGTCCTTGAACAGCAGAGGAAAAGAAGTGATGAAACCGTGAGTGCATCCAAAAGCACTCATGCACAAGAAATTCTGGCTGTGATGTGGGGTGGCTTAAAGTGCTTAAATACTTGCAAGAGCCTTACTTCACCCGAAGTGCTGCCAAGCTGGCACTTGGGGAAGCCCCTGCCGTGGCTGCAGCTCCGAGGGCTCTTTGCAGGCGCTCAGGAGGCAGTGCCAGCTCTGTCCCCGAGCTCTGAGTGGCACTGTGCGTTCTGCCGCCTGCAGCCTTTGCTGCAGCTGACCTGGGGGGGTGCAAAGCTGCTCCTGGCTCCTGCCAAATGTGCTTTTGTCCCTGCTGTGCACCCCTGCCAGTGATTCCCCAGCCTGGGGGGGGGAGGTCAGTGCTTTTACCTGCGTATCACTGGCTTCGTTTCCCAATCTTAATTACAGTGTTTGCTCCAGGAGAAACAGTGTGATACTTGGCGAGGAGAGAGATTGTATCAGCCCCCTGAATATCGTGTATGCTATCAGAGACAAACAAGGGTGTAATAATCATTATAAATTAGTCCATCAAGTGATGATTGCTTTTCCTATTGCCATAAAAAATAGCCACTTGCTGCAGGTGGGAGCTGTTCACAATTATTGGTGGCTTCTTTCCTATTTTTGCTTACAGTTTCTCATAGGATGGGAAAACTGGATCCAGGATTTTTATGGGTTTTTTTTTTTCCCTGCATGTAGTCGGTAGCCCTGTTCTGACTGTGGATATTGTGAGTGTGGAGTGAAGATCAGAAGGATCTTTGTGTAAGATAAAGACTGTCAATTCTCACCTGGGGATTTCTGCAGAGCCAGCACACTGCTGGATAGCAAGTTCTACATGACCCAGGTAGGGGAAGCTGCCCCTGGGGAAGCTGTGGGAGGTTTGGAGCCTGGCCCAGGACAGGACAGAGCATCCAGCAGAGCAGTGAGGACAGGTCTTGTTCACCCACCTGTGCAGGTGGAATGGGACACAAAGGAATTTTTTTGTGGCTCTCTGTTGACTTTAGGGTGGCTCATGCTGTGCTCCTGACTTGTAGGTGGATGAAACTGAGATTTAATTCTCTCTTTGCTCCCTTTTAAATAGTTCATGTGTTCTTTGAAGTGAGATTGTCTCTTTCTTGCTGTTCTGTGTTCAGGTCTAGCCCAGCTGACTGCAACCTCTGTTAAAGCATGACAAAAATAAAGCTGAATTGAGATCTTATTACAGATAATTCATATTTTGATATAGCTTCTCTGTTACTGGAAAACTAACAATGAATAAAGGTCCTTTTCTAATAAACCTTGGAGAAAATCTGAACCATTTCTCCAGTTATAGAAAGCAGAGACCTTGTGTGCACAATTCTCCCCATGCTGTTTGCAGTCAGTGATATCTGGAGCTGTGTTTTGTAATTCAGGAAATTCAGTGTCTGTAAATATCCCTGCAATTGTCTGCCATAAATACAGTGCAGGGAGAAAGAATTCCTTTCCCAGTTAAAATGCCAGTTTACTACAGGTGAACACAGCTCCTCTTGGCTGGGAACTTGCTTGTCCTGCTTGGTATCTGAATGCAGCATTTTCTTGGGACACTGATTACACAAGAAGGATAAGAGTGACTCAAATATGAAACACCATTCTTCTCAGATAACATCTGGAGATGAGTTGCTTTAATGTGCAAAGTAAATATTTGGGTGACACGTGGCACACAGCTCAAAGCAGAAACCACTTCTGAGCAATGCTTTCCACATGAAAAATTATCTCCAATATGACAAATTGGACACTGGCTTTTCCTAGTAATTTGCTTATTGAAATAAGGTGTAGAAAGAGCATCAGCAGCACATCATGCAGGAATCTGAAAAACCACTGTACCCTCTGCAACTCATCTGATTTGAGACCCCAGTCATTGGTTAATTTTGTTACTAGGACAAAAGCCATGGATTTTCCCTTTGTTGTTGCTGTTGGTGGTGGTTTATTTTTTTTTTCCTTTTAAAATAACAGTTCTAAAAGTTCTGAGCTTGGTGTCAGAAAGATTGTTATAACATCCATGTAGTCTTACTCATCAGTGGTGTGAGGCACAAATCTCTTAACAATTTAATTCAAAATTAATCATTGAATCAAAGGAAAATGAGTGAACGTCCCTCTTGGTTTGCAAGGAATACCTTTTTGAAAAGTATTTTATTGTTTCCTGCTTTTTCGAAAAAATACACAATCCTAACTAGGTATTTGAAAATTGTTTAACAATATATGAGAAAAGTCAGTGAGAACATGTCAAAATTTACTCATTTTTTTAAATTTTTGCTCGTTTTGACCCCTGTGGCTGTTAATGGTTTTCAAGAGGAGACTCTGTCCTGTTAGGTGAGAAGCCCTTGCATTCACAACAAATTCTGCTTTCCTGCAAATACATCCCTGCCACCAACAGAAATTCTTGTGCTTTCAGCCTGGACCACAGAGTTTGGCTTGGACGAGGCAGGCAGAGCTGCAGGGCATCAGTGGGAGCTGCGAGGTCACTGCTGAGCCCTTGGTGCCTCAGAGTGATGGAGCACAGCGTGAAACCCACAGCAGAGACACCCTGCTACAGGAATGGAACTGCATCTCCTGGTTATTATCACACCTTAACAACTGCTAGAGCCAGAACCATGAAGGATTAGACTCACAGACTGGAAAAATGCAGGGAATTGTGAAATTTCATGCAGGGAGAACAAAGGCTGCTCTGCTGACAAGACTGTGGTGCTGACAATGGTGATTGTACAGTTGGGCTGTGCTTGGCATGTCCGAGAGGTGTAACATTTTCTGCTTGAATTAAAGGGCTTTCTGATTTTCTAACAATGGGAATCAACAAGATTGTCACCTACATGATACACGTGATAAAACCACCTTACAGATCATCATGCTGATCTGGGAAGGAAGAGGAGTGGAGCCTTAACCCTCAGGGTCATTTGGGAAGTTCGTTATCCAGATCCAGGTAATTAACTCCGGTGGTGAGGACTGAGATGCTGAAAGAGCTGATCAGCAGCGCTGGCTTGCAAATCGGGGATGTTTCTGATGTAAGAAACAGTATGTGGTCAGATGCCTGAATTACTGTCTAATGACACACTTCGGTGCAGTCAGAAGAATAAGTATCTCAGGATTCCAGTTGTCCCTAGAACTCTGTTTTAACTATAAAAGTGGAGATTGAACAGGAGAGGAGTTTAAATAGGCCAAGAATATCTGCTCCTGTGCAAAGACTGCTGATTTTGCACAGGCTTTGCAAAGACTTGTTGCAAATGCAGTCCAAATGTTTTAAAAGTTGCTTCCCCCCGGGAATCCTGCCACGCAGAGGGGTGAGTGCACTCCTGTCTGCTACCACAAGGTCAAGGTGGAAGGATGCAAAAGGCACAAAAGCACAGGCTCCCAGTGCCTGATCCCTCTCATGAGAGGGGCTTCAACTTCCTGCAGCCGGGAGGAGTCTGAGGGGAGGGAGCTGCCGAAGGTCCAGCCTGGGGGAGGCTCCCGAAGGCTCTGAATTCCTCTAATTAACTGGGACAGTTATTCACCTCCGTCCCAGCATGGGGCCCTGCACTGGCAAATGCACACTTTTGCTAATTTTGAGCATCCATAGCGTATGAGTTTAGATGGATTTTTTTTGGTTGATTTGGTTTTGGCTTTTTAGGTCTGTGTTTCCTAAGTTTAATTTTAGGTAGTCCTATGAAGAGCGGGGAGTTGGATTTGATGGTCCTTATAGGTCACTTCCAGCATGAGATAGTGTGTTTCAGCTTCTGGAAGCAAACAATATTATCTGAAAATTATGCTTTTTTCTTTTTCATTCCAAGAGAATTAAATTTACATCTTGAACAACTGACCTTCCTTCAATTTCCTCACTTGAAAGGAGCAGCATGTTGGAGCATCGTTTCTATAAGAGGAAGGATGGAAAGAGCTCAGCACAGCTGCTGTTAGTTGTGGTAGGTTAATGGCTGAATTACTAACATAATCAAAGATACAAACACCAATCAGTAAATTCCTGGAAATGCAAAGAATTATTGGAAGTTCTATGCTGAGATTTTCTTGGAAGATTGCTTCACCTGCCTGGAAGGTAGAGAATGACATTTATAAGAGAACATATATTCTTTTTTTATTGTTCAAAATTATGTCCTTTTTTGCCTCTTTCCAGAGGCAAATTGAACTTCCAGGGCACTTAACAAAAATCTGCCAGAAAAGAGGTTCCACTGATGGGGAGACACATTCCCTGTATCTCTGTACTTGCACAAAGGACAAAGCAGCTTTTCTATGTGGCTGGTGTGTTGATAAAGATGGTGTTGGCCAAAGGGTAATTTATGCAAGTTACCTGCAAATTATAACTATATGCAACTACAGTTTTTGAGATTGTGACCGTGATATGTAGATAGCAATGTCACAAAATCAAAAACTAAAATGCACTTTAATGTTACATTACTGAGTAGAACCAATACTGTATTAAAATGAAAAACTGGGATTGTACAGATAGCACAGCACTCGGTGTGCAGGAGTGGATTCCAACCCCACAAACACACATGGCCTTAGTGCTGGGTGCAGCTCATCCTGCTGGGGTTGGGTTAGAGGCTGCTGCCCTCTGCAGCCTGCAGGGCTCCAGAGCTCCTGTGGCACTTACAGAACCGAGACACCTCTGTCCCGTCTGCTTCTTGCTTTTAGAAGCCTCAGCTTAACATGTATTGATATCCCAAAATATCTGCCTCCAAGTAATTTTACAGAATAGTTTACAAAATTAGGGAATTACCAAACCAAACAGAAGTAATGAAAAACCCAGAGCCATCTACTTAGATCCTTTATCACCTATTCCATCAAAAAGATAACAAGAAACAGTATTGCCTATTAATGGTCACTCACAAGGACTGTACTCCAGTATCTCATCTCTCACATGAAGATTACAGCTTAAAAGAAATGAATCCTTTCCATCACTGAGTTCAAAGTAGGCCACTCAAAGATCTGTGTGGGGACAGGATAATGGGATATTCTTCTGTAGCTGAAGTTGAGGCCAGAACTTGCAGTCCTCCATAATCCTGTTCCTCACAATTTAGGTACCTTTAAAGTTATTTTTGGATTTACTCCTGGAGACCTCACATATCTGAATGACCCTGTTGTTGAGACTTGAGCAGCAGCTGAGGTATCAAGCCCTTACTAATCAAAATGATCCCTTCTACTTTACATGAAGTGCTTTTCTTGATGGAAACAAAAGACAGCAGGAAGTTAGTCTTGGGCCTGGAACAAGTCTCTGAAACTTGTCCAGCAATGTCCAAGTGTTTATCAGTCTGTGTCGTGAAACTGTGTCAAGAGGGACTTGTAGAGAGTTAAAGGTGTGCAAAAGTAGTACAGGAGATCAGGGAGGGAATTATCCTGAAACCAGTTTAAGTAGGATGGATGTTAAGGTACTTACTGTACTGTAGAACTTGCTTAATGCTCTCCTGTCAGGCTGTGAAACCACATCTTTGTGTCAGGGTATGTCCCTTCTGATGTGCAAGTCACTTTTGCTCAGTTTAAAGCCATTTTCTGCTATTTCAGGTTTCAGTCCCAAATAACTGCTGAAATTCCACACTTTTTAATGCAGCCCTTATACTGCAAGCCCTGTGAAAAAGTAACCAGGTACCCTGGAGAGGCTGGTAGTTGTGATCACCATGGTCAAGTGAAAACCAGGCTGATCCAGCTTTATTTTTTCTGGCCTGAAGAGACAAGTTCTCTTGTGTGTCCCTGCACAGCGTACCCTTGTGGGTACCAGCTGCCTGGGCTGCTGTGTCCTTCACTTGGATGGCAAACTGTTCCAGCTTGCTGAGCAAGCCAGGAAACATCCCTGTATTTGGTGGTAGTAAAATAATTGAAAACCATCCCCAAGGACCAGCAATTAGGCACACTGAAGAACTGACCAGGCTGGGTAACCCAGTCAGTGCAGGAACTGGGAATTGTCCTGGCTGTCTGTGTGAGCCTGTACAGAAAGAAATAGATAAGACAAAAGAATATGTCAAAGAAAGAGTTACTGTGTTCTAAACTCCTTGGGTTGTTTCTGTGGAAAGTTCTTAAAATGTTGACCCAGGAAGATGGAGATAACACCAGCAGAGCACATCCAAAGCTAATTGGTTTGTGTGAATGTTGTTAGGAGGCCCTGTGAGAGAGAAGACGATGACTTTGTGCCAGCACAGGTTATTCTGAGCACAAGCCGAGGGTTTCAGTCGTGAGTTTAGCTTAGTTTTGAAGTGTCTGAAGCTCTGTAATGCCATTTTTAATTTTTAAGTGGTTTTGAGTATGTTAGTATGAAAAAGGAGACACAAAGAACTTCAGCACAAAATTCTGATATGAGTCAGCTGTATTTTACTGGAACTGAGGATTTCAGTGCTGTACATGAGGTGCTCTATTTGCTTCTCAGATATTTTGCCAGGCAAGGTGCCCAGTGATAATGCACGGAAATATCAAGATACACACTGGTGCTCCTAACCAAATGATTTCACTTTCAGAGCATGAGGAACTCATGCAAGTGACAGGTCAGAGAGCAGATTAATTTGAACACAGCATGCTTCTCTTGAACAGCCCTGCTTGAAGGGGAAGTTTTTCTTCTCAAAAAATAATAATTAAACAAGAGTAAATTAGATTATGTACCTCTGGATATGTTTTGCACTGTTCTGTCTCTCATTAACTCTTGCAAAATTACTGGTCAGAGAGACATATTATAACTCATTGGTTTCGTGGTGCTTCTATCAATTAGGAATATAACGACATTATATGAGAAATTAAAAGATGATTAAACCTTTCATGGCTGAACCTCGTCTTTTTCCTTGACCCCTTTTGCCCTGGCATCCATTTCATTTTATTTCTCAGAAAATGGTCAGATCAGTGATAATTGATCAGCCAGTGGCACTGCTGTGAAATAGAGAAATTTTTCTGCAGAGCAAGTGGAAGTATTTCTCTTGCTGTGCTGTTGGCTGAGTGCTGCTCTCAGCGGCTCATGGTGAAAGGGCTCAGAGTTTCCTGGAGCAGTCAGACAGACCAGTGCATTAAGAATCTCAGAAATACTGTTTCCCCCCTTTTTTGTCTGTCAGCTGTGACACTTTCCCATCTGCTTTTGCAATTTGTCTCTGGATTGTTGTAGCAGCATTAAGCAGCAGAGTCGACAAAACCCAAATGACTTGAGTGAGAGCAGAGACAGACCAGAGGTGCCTCATCAGTGCTGCTGTAGGGGTTGATCAGTCACATTCTGCCCAAGCCCCTCAGCTTCCTGCTCAGGTCTGAAATGCTTCTGGGTGTTCCTGAGTTCTGTGAGGGAGGAGAGCCCCGAGCAGCCCAGAGTGGGGGTTCGGGTCTGGCTGCTCAGGGTCTCACGGGGAGCGACTGTAAGAGGATGGGCTGGCAGGAGCAGTGTCCCTGGCCTGTGCCTGGCTGGGCTGAGCTTCTTGCAGAGGAGTTACTCAAACTAAAGCAGCTCACACTCACAAAAGGTGTGAAAAATTCTGTCCCTCCCAGCTGATCTGGAAGGACAGGTTATCAGTACCCTGCCCAGCTGGCAACCTCTGGGAATAAAGTCACTTTCAGGACAAAGCCAGGAAATGTTGATTTAAGCCTCCTACACTTACTCCTGACAAACTCACTCATCAGTCACTCACCATAAAAACAAAGCTGATGCAGAAGGAGAATGCAAAGATGGATTTCCACATTCCTGGGAACCCTGGACCACCGTCCGTCCTGCCCCCTTCTTAGCCAGCTTGGTGTTCCAGCTAGCAGTAGTACAGCCTTTCCTGCTTAAATTTGGAACCATATTTAAAATCTATTGCAGAATTTTTTGAGTAAAATCATCATACTGTGGCAGAGTCTGCAGCATCTAATGCTGTTCACCCCTTAAAGTTAAGAAGGGTTTTAAGACATGGAGCTGCAGCACCCTAATCACTGAGGGATGGCTTGTGTCTAGAGCAGACTACACCCAGAGCAAAGCTAAAAGCAACAGGCAGCGTCTAATGGTGATTTATGATAATGTCTTTAGCCCTAATTGTGTTTACTGTAAGTGAGGCCCTTGAGGGAAAACCAATATGAGCAGTTTGTCAGTCAAGAATGGAGCCACAAGACAGGCACATTGTTTAAAATAAAATCCACCACCTGCTAGTGAGTTTTAAATCCTTCGGAGGGTGGGACAATAGTCGCAGAGTAAATATTTGCCTTTAGGGTGATAGTAGCTACAAAAGGCCTGACAATTGTGTCAGCATTGGCAGAAATGGAGACATCCTGGCCTGGCAGTTTCCTGGCTCTTGTGGCTGGGAGACAGCTGAGCTTTTGGCCCTGGGACAATGGATTTGGACTAACTGACAATATTGTACTTTTCTGTGTTACCTTAAGAAGTAGTCCATAGTATCTGAAATAGTCCATATTCCAACACCCCAAATTAAGACTTAGTCCGTATTATCTCTGCAGACCACAGACTGTAGAACACTGGCATAGAGTAGACACACACGGCAAGATAAGCCAAAAAATAGTACCAGGATTGCTCCAATGCAAGAGCATTTTTTGGGTTCTGTGCAGAGAGCAGCCATGCAGTTAATTAGGGAAAAGGGGAGAGAGGAAACATCAGAGCTGGGAAGCTGCCATGTCAAACAGCCATTGCTTCTGTGCTGTCTTTTTCCTCTGACACTTTTACTCTCTGTGCCAAAGAACTGGCTGCCCCCAGATTTTATGCTTGAGAGACAGCTCAGTGTTTAAAGAGCTGAGAAATGTGTGTAGCTTGAGAGGATGGAAAAACTGCACCAGGCTGTGGCCTGGGAGGGGAGGAGAGGGAGTCGTGTGCGTTCAGCAGGCTGCTGCTCAGATCTTCCCCCTGAGCTCTCCCTCGCGGTGCTCTGAAGAGCTGGGATGCAGACTGCTCACTTTCACCAAATTAAGGGAAATGAGGAGACTGAATGCTGCCACCCATGACTGTGCAATGCTTCTGCTGACTCCCAGGTATTGTTGGGGTATTTGAACTTCAACGAGTTTAAATCTCTTTATTTTCAAGTCTGTTTTGTCAGCACATTTTCCTTTGTTATGAAAGCACCTGAGTACATCATTAGGAACTTGAAAGTATAATTAATATCCGGTTTGGGGTGTTTTTTTGTTTGTTTATTTTGGCTGGGTTTTTTTGTTTGGTTGGTTGGTTGTTTTTGGTTTTGTTTTGTTTTGTTTTCTTTCCTTTTTCTCATGCATCGATCGCAAATGTCTTCAGACTAAAGGGACGTCTGAGACTGACCAATTTCTTCAAAAGAAAAGCTGGGCTGCAAGTCATCCCTGAACAATTCAGTACCTGATGGCAGCACAGTGGTAAGGCTGCAGGGCTTCTTCTTCAATTGCCTGGCTGAAGTGAAAAATTGAAAGCAATTTCACTCTGAATCAGCTCAAAACAAAACATGGACTGAATTGGAAAATACAGGTTCCACTAAATGGAACATTGTATTTGGCATAAAGCATCTCTGCCATGATGCAGCATTGAAGACATTCACAAAATAAAAATAAAAATAAAAATAAAAATAAAAATAAAAATAAAAATAAAAATAAAAATAAAAATATAATATAATAATAATAACTGTCTAAACCTATTAAGGTGGTATTGCCAGAGGCTGTGGAGTGATAGCATCGGTGGAGTTGCAGCAGATTTAACATCAGAATGGGGCATCACCTCATTGCTCACAGAATGAATTCAGTGAGCACTCTCTGAGTCAGCCCAGAGATTTTATTCCTCTCATGTCCACTGAAACATTTATGTGCCTAGGTTAAGAATTGCACCACTTGCAAAAATTTATATGATTAATAAAATCATCCTTTATACAGCAAATTCTAGTCCATCAGTCTGGAATTTGAGACTCCAGGTGGAGGATTAATGGAAACACACAAGGTTACAGGAGAAAAAAGAAACAAAGAGCAGCACTGCATTACTGTTGTCATCTGGAAACAGCTTGTACCTGGAGAAACCCTAAAGAACAGGAGCCCTCTTCTTTCTTTGGTGCTTATGATGTGGGATGTTGATTCCTATTTACTCCTATTTACTTCAGCAGGAACTGGAGTTACTCATGGGATCATCTTAATGTTTAATTGAACCAAATACTGAATTCAGTGTCATTCTGAAAAAATCAGAGTTGGTAAATGTTTCTGCCTCATGTGTACTCTCTCTGTTTTCCCCAGGTTTAAGGATCTGAGACACATCCCAAAGCTGTCTGTCACCAACACATACAAACTGAGCATGTGTTGGGTTTATTGCTCTTGAACATCACTGTACAGGAATGGCTTTCTACAGACTAACTGTGAAATCTTTTCCAGGGTCAAAAGATAATCAGAGATCAGCAGAATGGAATTAAACACACACACACACACACAGAGCTATGTGGCTGCAAATCTGAAGAGAAGGATGAGGAGAAAACTGACCTGATGAACCAGTAGGAAGTGTTATATTGATTTATTTTTAAAAAAATAATTTGATTCAAACAATGTCTCTGAGAATTTTAATATTTTCCAATGACTTGTTTCATCTTGAGGAAATATGGCTGGAGGAAGGAGAGTAAGTATAGAAAATTCCCTGATCAGGGCACTCTTATTTTCGCTTTCTCCTTGTCAGCTGCCATGGTGTTGGCAAAAAACAATTGTCAATATTGCCAAAAAAACAATCAAAATGTGACATTTCTGCACCACTTAAGCTCATCATAAGCAGAAAGCACAACCCCTTTAATCTGCCATCTTTGTGCAACACCTCTCTTGTGTTTCCAGTCTTTCCCTGTTCCATACACTGGTGTGATACAATGAAAAAATCCTTCTATCCTTGCATTTACCATGCAAAGAGGAATTCATTTTTTTTAGTGTTGCATTAATGCCTCAAAATTTTCTGAAAACAACAAGAAATTGTTGGACTGCATTAAATTCTTTGGGGTTTTTTTGTTTGTTTGTTTGTTTGTTTTTGTTGGTTGGCTTTTTGTTTGTTTGTTTTTTGAAATATAGAGCCAGTGGTTGACTCTGCTCAAATAACTAATGAGATTAAACACCTGGGACTGTCAGTTTAAAGACTTAAAAAAAAAATATTGTGATGCCTGTTCGTGCATGGCCAGTTCCCACTGCCAAAGGATCCCAGACTGCCACTACAGTAATATTCATGAACAATTTCTCCATGCTGTGAGAAACAGCCCTCAGTGAAAAAGAAGGAAAGGCTAAAACGAAAAGAGGCAGATGTTGTGAGCCCTCCTGGTTTCATCCTCCTTTTCCTCCTGCCCTTTCCCCGCCCTGAGGGCAGCAGGAGGGAGAACCCAGTGAGGCACTGAAGGCTCAATCTGCCTCCACAAGCGAAACCTGAACTGTGCAAGAAGCAATTTTCTTAAACACTTCTCTCCCAAAATAGACATAGGCAGGAAGCAGTGAAATGGATGGCAAAAGCCTGGGAGCAAGGTAGCTGAGTATTTCCTGTTCGCTCTATCTCTCTGAAACAAAAGGGCTTGGAAGCATTTCCTCTTGGTGAGGGGAGCAGGGTCACTGCTGGGAAATGTGCTGTGAGTAACATCCCCACAGCCATGGCTAACCAGAGCTGAGGAGGACAGTCACCAGCCCTCTCTGCTGCAGCATGTTCTGGAGGCTCCTTGCTGCTGCAACAGCTTCTGCACAAACAAGGTCACGGTGGCACGGTGGAATTTAGTGAGTACCAGCCTTTGCAAGGGACTGAGGGGTTCCTGCAGGAGCTGCAGCACTCTCACCCTCGTTCTGCATCCTTCCCCCAGAATGACTGCAGGGAGCCTCCATACACATCCATCTAAGGGACAGGCACTACCTGATGATTTTAAATCTTATTTACTTGTTACTTAATACATTTTCTCCCTTACTCCTTCAAATTTGTACAGAGGATTTGATCTGTCCTTGACTCCCTCCACGCACACACATTTTTGAGCAGTTTTTTCTGATATTTGAGCTCCTGGTGAAGATTCATCAGGAATGAACGATGATGAATGCCTTGGTAACACTCTGTACCTGGGAGTGAAACTTCAGCTGTGATGCTGCATCTTGTCCTCAAATGTTAATGCTCTTTGCCTATCACTTCCTGGCCTGACCCTCCAGCATGCATAATGCAAACCCTGTGGGTCTCAGTGGAGAATGGAAAGGAAGCTGCTTGGCACCTGATGATGAGTTCATAGCAAACAGACCTGATGGAGGATGCAATGCTGAGCTTGCCAGGGATGGCTGGAAACACAAGAGAAGCTTTCAGGAAGGGCAGAGGCTGAAGGATGTGAACGTCCACAGGGCAAGCAGAGTGACCAGTGAGGCAACTGGTGATAATGACTGAGAGTAAATGCAAACAACAGGAGGAAGGGGTGGAAGATGGCAGCTGAAGGGTAGGGAGCAGGGGACAGTATTTTATTTCTGACAGGCTGTCAATGTTAACAAAATAAAAAGCAAATGACAGAAACAGTTCTTTAAGGCCGTGTTTTTCTACTAGAATTCGTTTGTGTTATTTTAAGGAAGCCTGTTGCATGTGAAGAAAAAACACCAAAAAGACAAGACACAAGTCTTAAAACACCCCAATTTCCCTGGAGCTTACCTTGCTGAAAAGCTCAGCTTTTCTGTGTTTCTACTTCAGCACAATTCATAGATGTTATTTTTCCTGAAGTAAAAAATGATCCTTTTGGCTGTGAATTCAAACGATCTGAAAAATCAGGTTTGAGAGCTGAATGTCAGGAGTGACTGTATCAGGACCAACAGAGAGACAGCCTGAATGACCTTAAAATCTTTGGTACTTGTGTAGCTTCTGACTGATTTCATGCATCAAAAGATTCCTCTGCTCACAATAAACATAATCATTCTTTAGAAGGAGTGGAACCTGAAAAAAAGCTAGCAAAGAGAAAAAATAATCTGCAGGAAGTGGATGGATTGTGCCTGCCAAGCGGCTCACTGATGATTTCTGCACTAGTATGGAGTCCCTTGTTTCCTCATAAAGAGCCTGGAACAGTTTTACTGTAAGAAAAGGAAAAAGGAAGGTAAGAAGATACCCCTGCTCAAGGGAAGCTCATGCCAGCTCTCACTGTTTCACTAGCCAAATGAAATAGCCACCTGGTCAGATTAGGAGTTAAGCAATTCCTGTTTGGTAGGGTTTTGCTGCACCTTCCAGGATGACGCAAGGGAGGCGATTATAACCTGGAGCTGACCTACTTCTTGTCCATGACCTAGTGTCCCAAGCTTGGCTGTGGGGCTGTGGAACTAGTTTCTCACCCTGCTATTAAGAGTGCTCTGGATTTGATAACTGAATTTGGGGGCTAAATACTCCCCTGAGGGAAAGGTGGAAAGATGTTTGTTAAATTCTTGTTGAGAAGGTTGTGTTAGTGCTGCCTTTAGTACACTGTGTTATCGATGACTATATGGCAGTTTGGGGCTTTGTTTTTATTATTTCAAATCTCTGTAAACTATTTGCGAGGCTATTTGTACCTTTAGTTAACATGAATTGAATTTGAACCCTAACCAGAGAGGAAAATTCGTTTCTTTATGAGCACTTTTTTCCCTGGGTTTTGCTGCTGTGATTTATCTGAGAACAGCAAAGACGTCCTCAGTTCCTACGCTTTGCAAACTGAACAGAGCTCATCTGAAGCATGATTCAAAATTACAGATGATTAAGACAGTGAGAGCACACAACAACTTGTCAGATGCCTGGTAGGAAAAAATTGATCTGGTAAAATAGAATGAGTGTATCCCATTATATAGTAAACAGCCTTAAGTGAAAGGCAGATCTCACTCTTTGGGGCTGGCACACTGGTGGGTTTCCAGCCAGCACTGGGACTGGACATGAGAACATGAAGTGCAATGGAGCACTCTGCACTGAAGCATACTTAATATGTCATTTATTCAAGGAGTTAAGGGTATTTTTCCTCCTATTATTCTCTGTTACAATCATATTGCTCTAATCTTCAAGAGCCTGTTTCTAATTTCCAGGCACAGTTCATTCATGTCCAGCCTACACTCCCTGTGCTTGTGCCAACCATTGCTTTTAGATTAAATAGTTCTGAAGCCCAGTCCAGAACTGGAAATCAGGATTGTCTTTGTGATGTGTGGAGCAATCCTGGACCAATTCATGCCTTTCTAATGAGGAGGGCAATATTTGCCCTATGTTGACAAGCAGCACCCATCCAATTATTTAAGAGCCGTTCAAGCCACCTCATCCTTGCTGCTGCACAGGGACATGTATTACCCACCACTACTAATGAATCAAATTACCTGATACATTTTCCCCCTACACACTCATTTCCTTGACTCGAATTGTGTAAGTAATTGCTCTTTGAATACTTTAAATGAATGAAAAGGGGTATAATGATGCTATGCTATCAATAAATCCTTCTGGTTTTGTTTTTTTTTTTTTTTTCCATGTCAGGACTGCTGAGGGAAGTGCTCAGTGCCTGCAGCAGCCCAGAGCAGTGTCTGTGAGCAGGGGATCATCCAGCAGGAAAGGAGAGAGGCAGGCGAGTCCTGCGGCTCTGGACCTCCTCCTGCCCTCCTCCCAGCTGTGAGGGGCCCCTTGCTGGCCCAGCCCAGCAGCACTGGCTTAGGGAAGATTCCCGGCCCTGCCTGCATCCTGGGAAGGAGCTGCCCTGCTGCCGCCCACCCCACACCAGGGACAAGGAGCAAGGTAGGCACGTGGGCTGAAAATTAACTGATCATCAGTAATTGTACCGAGAGAAAGGAGAAGGGCAGGGAGACAAGCTAGAGTTTGGGGGAAGCTGGAACCTCTCCTGTCTCCAGCAGCTGTTGAAAAAAGAGGCAGGCAAAATCCCATATCCTAACTGTGGTAGCTGGGGTACACACACACACACACTCACAGGGAGGGTCCCTCAAACCCCCCATCTAGTATGGAAAAGCAGTCTGAGGACTGGGGGCATCCATTGTCACAGATCTCCCATGGGCTGTGCATATCTGCTTGGGAAGAAGAGGGAGAGAGGGAAGGAAGAGGGGTGATTCAGGAGTGCCAAACCTTCGAGGAAAGCACAGCTGTAATCCCAGACTCTGTGACTGGGGGGACTGCTCTGAACAGTGCTTACTTATGTCATGCCATCATGCTCCTCCACCTTAGAAAAAGCAGTCTTGGCACACAAAACAAAGGAGAAAAGATTTCCGGGAATAAATATTTAATTGTAGCTTTAATTAATATTTTAAGCAAAAGAAGTCATCAGTCCTGTAACTGTATCTTAGAAAGAGGTGAGATCTTGTGTGGAACAGAATGGGATGGAGAGGTAAAGTGCTCTGGAAGACAACTATGTGGCTGACATAGGAAGCTGGTTGCTGCATATTGTGAGACCTCTTCTAGATGATCTGTCTCAGGTCAAGCACACTCTGTTATGGGTCTTCTGTTTGCTTCTCCTCATGGAAAAAAAAAAAAAAAAAAGGCACTGCTAAGATCTGTGTACGGCAGTTTTATCACAAATTGTTCATTGCTGTTTCTTGTGTGATTATGGCTGGCTAAAAGAGTGTCTACTTCTGTCTCCTGAGTCTAACCTTTGAAATGATATGAGGGCATGCTTTGTCTGGTATCTACAAGAGGAAAAGAACTAGAATGGATTCAGTTTCTAAGCTCTCTTTGTAAAACCATCTTTTAAAATACTATGGGTTATTATCAGCTAGGAAAATTATGCACAAATGAAAGCATTGGTAAAACGGGATGCTGGATGAAGACAGTGCACTTTGTCCCAAGATCTCTCAGTGATTTTTTTGTTTCCAGTAAAGCCCTTGCCCATTAACTGGTAGCCTGTTGTCACTGCTGCCCTGTACTGTGTGATCAGTTGTCCTGCTGCAGCTGCCACCCCAGGCCCTGTGTGGCAGCTCTGGCTCATGCAGCGGATGCCAAACACATCCTAACGATGATAGCGCAGAGCACATGCATGTGCTCTCTCAGCAGCGCGCAGCACAGCCCCGTTCCTCGTCCTCATTGCAACATTCGGGAGGATTTACCAGGATTGTTCATCTGTAACTTCGCCTGGTTCTATTGAGCTCTCTGGCCATGTCATCCCTTCCCTAACACCGTTTCTACTCGGCTCTTGTAGTTTGATTTTTGGGCAGGCGTTCTCGGGGCCGCAGCATCCCGGACAAGTTGCGGCTCTGTTGGCCGAGACCGGGGTCCCGGGCAGCGCCCGCGGGGCGGTGCAGGGGGCGGAGAGACGCGGAGCAGTGCGGGGCGGAGAGACGCGGGACGGGGCGGAGAGACGCGGGGCG
>WEKY01004996.1:92002-105454 GCA_013390045.1 Picathartes gymnocephalus
GTCCGTCGTGCCCTGCCGTGCCCTGCCGTGCCCAGGTGAGCGGGGTGTCTCCCGTGGGGCAAGGGTGGGAGGCTGGGTGGCCGGGCCGGGGGGCAGCGGGTTTGTAGAGACCCCCAGGAGGTCTCCAGTGCCGCGTTCGCCTCCTTCGGGGCGGTGGATTTATTTCGTTTCAGAGATTAGGGGCAGTTTCCTTCGTTTTGTTTTGGTTGGTTGGTTGGGTGTTTTACACTTTTGCCTTTTTGTTGCACTTTGGAACTGGGGATGTGCCATGGTTACTCCGAGAATCGCTTGTTTGAGAAATGACGAGTGAGACAAAGAGTGCTAAACAAGAGCTTTCAGCCAGTAGGGAGATAAAGGACCCACAGCACTGGTTGCTCAGAGGGGCACTGCAGAACTCGGAGCCTCGCTAAAGACTCTGTTGCTGTAGCGTCAGCTGCCCGCTCTTACAGTCAGCAATTCTGCTCAAGAAAACGGGGAAAGCAAAAAAATGGGGAAAGCAACCCTCTTTTCGTGTTCCCTCGGCATGTTGGGTGTGTATGCGTGTCACTTCTTGCTCTCGTAAAGAAGCCTCCGAGGCTGATTTTTTGGATCTGTGCCTCTGAATTTGGCTTTCAAGGAGGGGATTTGGAGTTCTTTTCTGATGCTGTTTTTGCTGGCACTGTCGAGCTACTTTTGAGAGATGTTTGCAAAACATTTTTTGGTGCTACATTTGATTTCTTAGAGAGTCTCAGAGAAGTTTCAGGCTGCTTTGACGTGCCCTCCTAGTCGTTAATTTTTGTGAGGTTGAAAGGGTTTTCTTGACTGCTGTTCTTAACCTTTACTTTCTGACTATTATATTATGTTTGGCAAACATAATTTCTTTCCTTCTGTTGGTTATTAATAATGGAAGATAGCGAGGCCTCTGAACGTAGCTGCAGAGGGCTTGGGCTTTCACAAATACATCTTAATATCTCATTAAATCTAAAGAGGCTTAACTAACATATAGCAAAAACGTTAAAAAAAGCCCCAACGTATTCGAAGGCTTTGAGTGTTTACAGGAAAGAAGTTCTGTGTTCCAAAGAAACTGTAGGAAAGATGAGCCTGTTTTCTGACAATGGGTTTATTTTCACATTCTACGTGGGGGTGTAAAGGAGAGAAAACACATTTCTTCTAAGTGGTCCTTTGCAGGGGCAGAGCTGAGGCAGGAGCCCATCCCACGGCCCCGTGTGTGCTGTGACACCCACGTGTGATGTAACTGAGTGCGTGGTTGTGCTCCTGCTCTGTCCCCGTGTTCTGGGCACCTACTTCTGGCTACAACTACCCATGCACTGCCCTGAGCTTCTGCCGCTGTGCTTTGCCTAGCCTGGGAAATATTTTGACCAGCACCATCCCGTCCTTTATTTACATGCATGTAAGCACAGAAATGTTTATCTGCAAGTAATTTGAAATTAGCCAGATAAGGCCAGGTAATGCTGACTTCTGTCTTCTCTTACGACTGTGACTTTCTGGATAGTGCTGTCCTTTGGGTGAATCCAGTTTTATATTCGGTTAAAGAATGAAACTCACCATGAGCATGAGTGTATCTGCTGCCAGTAGAGCTCCCTTACAACAAACTGCCAGACCCTGTTTGTGCACCACGCCAAACGCGGTTCTTGGAAGGAAATGTGGGTGTGTGGGGTTCTTTCTAGGTGATAGGACCTGCAGGCTGTGCCAAGGTTATTCTTGGTGTCAAGCCTGACAGTGATGGAAGTAAATAAATCCTTCCCCTGCTTCCGTTTCACCCTGAGTGGGCTGAGGTGTGCAGTAGGAGTTGGGGTCTCTTTTATTGTGGCTGGGGTGTCTTCAGGGTGAAAGCTGTTACTTATTGCAACTTTTCGTCTATTTTTGTCTCAAGTTTCTATAAGGAACCATTTTTGAATCACTGAGTATGGAGTAGACTTGGCAGGGATTGATAATAAGTGCTTGAAACTTGGGAAAAGGCTGCTCGGGATCAGCATTAGCAAAATTTATTGATATTGTAACTGTTCAAGTCTAGATTGATAAATATTCTGGCTGTTGGTAGTGAGAGTTGTTGGTTAATCTGCCCCTCATCTGGAAGGTTTCTGGCAGCGACTAAGGAGAGGAATTGAGCTTGAGAAGTGTACACCCCATCAACTCCCCATCAAGGGAAACGATGAGTGGGGATCACATCCCTTCCCTGGGTCTGGGAGCTGCCATCTCCTGGGGGCCAGTGGCCTGGGAACAGCATTCTGTACAGCAGAGGGGTGGCAGTTTTTGAAGAGGCAAAAAAAAAAAAAAAAGCAATGAAATGTTTGTTTTTCTTTCTGCATGACGCTTTTAAAAACTCAAATCCTGTTTTTTGCAACAGGTTGATGTGGAAAACCAAACAAAAAACTCCAGATGAACACTGTAAAGAAAGGAGAGATGCAGAGAGGTGATTTGGGTTTGCATGATGTGTCACTCCCCAGCACAGTTCAGATAAAATGAAAAATAGAACGTGTTCATCCGACTAACTGCTTTGCCTTTTCTCTCAGAGCAGGGCAGAGGCAATTGTTCTGCTTCCTTCTCTCAGTGTGTCTTTTCCTCGTTTTTGAGGCAACTCCCTGGACAGATCAGTGATCTTTATTTCCTCCCCCTCCCGCACTGATTGCGGCTCGTTTCCGCTCCCCGCTGCGGCTCCGGATGCTCGGGGGCTGCGGGGGCCGCGGGGGCCGCGCCCTTTAAAGTTCCCTGCTCTCGGTGCTGCGCTTGTGCTCCTCTGAGCACACCTCGGCTGGCGAGGCAGCGCTTTCGGGATGTGTCTTGGTGCCTGCTCTCCTTTTCCTGACGCGTGTGGCTGTGGCTGGAGCCCAGGTTAGCAGGAGGGGCCCGATGGAGGCAGCGAGAGCGGGGCGAGCAGCCAGCCCTGCTGTGCGCGGCGCCGAGCTCGCCCTGCTCACCATCTCTCTCCTTCGCAACAAACACACGCCTCTTGGCTTTCGTAAACAGGCAGAAGCGAGATCGCTTTCTGCGGAGATTTTGCTTTTTTCCTCCTCAGCTAGTGGCTAAGAAAAAGGCTAAGGTACAGGAGATGCAGAGATTGAATCCCCTCTGACAGGAGGTGACACTTGGGAGCATCGTCCCTGCCTTGGTGGCAGCCGGGAGAAGAACCAAACTGACGCTTTCTTTGTCTCTGCATTGTGCAGGAAGACACTCACTTATCTTTTGTTTCTTTCATTTTTGAGGCATGTGGAGCACACTAAAGTGGTGTTTCTGTGGTTTGCCCCCACTGAGGGAAGCTGTAAAATGCCATGAGTCCAATTGCATCTGCCCGGGCTTGTCTGTAGTGCTTCGGGGTAGCTGGGGCGTGGGTACTGCCCGGGAGCCTGACCTAATGGACAGGGCTTCAACAGCCTGGAAACCCCTCCTGCTTCACTTAAATCAGCTTCATCCCTGTGGTTCCTCCGATGCTACAATCCTGCTGATTGATTTCAGAGCTCTGCTGGTTCTTTATTTGTGGTTGGTTTGCACCGCAGCTTTTTTTCATCGGGTCGATTTCATATATATATACATAAAACAAAGTAACCTATCAAATCTTTAAAAAATAACGATTATCTTGGGCGTAATGACACTCGCTTTGAGGTTCTTGCATTATTAATGCAATTTGGAAACCGAATAGAAGTCTAAAGAAAATGAACATTAAATTTTTGACCTGTGGTGTGAGTGTTTAGGCTCTGCTCGCCTTGAATTGTATATTTCTGCAGGGAGGAGCTGGTGATAGGATCAAGGTCTCAACAGATGTTTAAATACTAGGGTGTTTCAAGGACAGCAATTATGAATTTGGCCTTTGTGTGCTTGCCCAGCTGTTTGGGCAATAATTGGTGGCCTGTGACCATGCTTCTTGTCCAGCAGTGGGGTCTGGGAAGGTAACCTGGGTTTGAGCTTGAGCTACAGCTACAGTGGTCAGATAGTGGAGGGGTAACGGCACAGAGAGAACAAAACAACCTGCAGTTAAATCCTGGGGAGGGGTTTGAACTACAAGGGAGGGCTCTATTACCTTTTCCTGGAAAAAGCAAGTAGGCCTGTGTGCACCAGGTATTCCTTACCCCCATGGCTCCGTGCCTGATCTGATCAGAGTGCTTTGTGTGAGACCAAGGAAAATGGAGAACCTTGACCTGGTAGTTTCTCTGGAATATTAAACCTTGCTGGTCCTTTGCCATGCCTCATGAACAGCACATGACTGGGGAAGCAGCGGAGTGTTAAGAGCTAAGGCTGATCCCTGGGAGGGAAGCAAAGTGTGTGCTGGTGCTGCTCCACGTGGGAGCTTGTGGGCCAAAACGCTGGGAGCTTCCTGGGAGCTGGGTGGGAAGCCAGGCTGGATGGGGCACGGATGCAGCCATGAGGCCCCAGAGGAGCGTGGCCAGCGTGGGGAGAGCTCCCATACTGTGCTGGCAGAGCTGCTGGCAAAGGGTCTGTCCTGCTCAGCCACTTGTCACATCAACCCTGGTGAACTTGTCCCATGGTGGAGGACAGGCTGCCAGTGGAGACACAGCTGCCTGCTGCAATTGCACATCTTGGTGACTAACAGCAAAACCAAAACATAGAATTGCTGAGAACTGGAGTGGGAACCTCTGCTTTCGGGAGACTGTTTATCAGTTGATTGTTGGGATAAGGAGGTTTCCAGCCCATTCAGCATCTGATGTTCACCTTGCCTTCCCAGTGCTGGTTTTGGGCAGGGTGGGAGGGATGGTGAATTCTCTGCCGTGGGGAGTCCCACTGAGTTCCCTCAGGCGCAACTCTGCATCTTAAAAGTTTTCCAGGAGTACCGCTTATCCCAAAGTTTCAAATTCTTTGCCGCTTGCTATTTAAGAGAATGCCCAGACTAAGAGTAGACTGTGTCCAGGAAATAAACATTTAATCTTGCCTGTCCAGTGGGGGAGGAATTTTCTTTTTTGTCAGTCCTGGTTTAATGTTTGGTTTGTTTACATTGCACAGCCAGTCACGCTGATGGAGGCCCTCTGGCAAAATGGACTATATTGTTTTATGAGCTCCTGCCTTCTCAGTGCTTATTGTCTGCTGGCTCTCCTTTCGTGATACGATTGCAGAAGGCTGGTCAAAGGCATTTGCTTGTTTTCAGTTACATCTGTTACTTGATAAAAGTAAGTCATGATCATGATTGCAACTTCTTGACAATTACTTAAAAGGATAAATGAAACTTCCAGAAAGCAACATCAAAGAATTTCCTGTTTACAAAATTTATACCTGGTACTGGAGTGTAAATACACATTAAATATGTGATTTGGATCTTCTCACCCAGCTCATCAAGGCAGTGCCTGTCTGTGCAGTTGCAGATCCAGAACAGGAGCCCTGCTGACCACAGCCAGGAAAGGCAAAATTTACTCAGCTGTGAAGACTGTGACTTTATTTTCTCCAACATTTGAAGAAAATCTAGCAATGGGAATTATGAAATGTGGTTATAGCCTTTTCATGGAGCCTCTTTGTGATGGAGACTGGTAGGAGGAGTCCTTAAAGTTATTTCAAATTATTTCAAGTGATGGGTTTTTAATTTTACTGGTAGGGGAGTGAGAAAATAGAGTGAATATTGATTTTCTGCTATATGGTGCTATTTGTTTTTTTACTGATCTCAAATCTCTCTTGGTAGTGGGTCTGGCCCAGCTTCATAAGGTCATGTAAATATTAGCATGTGGCTAAACAGGTAAATTGAATCAAAATAATCTTTCGTAAAGGCATTCACTGCTGTTCCTGTGTGCAGTGTTTGCTCTGCTTGTGTGTGCTGTTCCCTCTGTGAGTGCCGTTGAAGTAGATGCAGTTTTTTGGGTAGTGATTGCTCTAACACAACACTTAGTACAGCTTTCTATTAAACATGTACTTCTATATGGAGGTTTAGTTTTATACCTGAAGAACATACATGCCTCAAGATTTGCTTGCTTTTTTCAGCTATAAGACTTGATTTTTACCTTGCCTGAAAAGCTTGAGTTGCCTGTTCCCTTGCTATGCTCTGTGTTGGCTTTTGAGCACTAACACAGTAGCCACAAACAGCGGCACCAGCGCCTGTGGTTCTGGAGAGCTCTGTCCTGTTCGTGCACTCCCTGTTCAGCACAGGGGCCGTGGCTCTGCAGATCAGAGCGCAGTAAATAGTTTTGTTGATGCGTAAGTAGGCACGGAATGGAGCCCCGCACACGTGCCCGTGCTGGCGCTGCAGTTTTGCAGGCACTGCAGCACAATATGACTCCTTTTGCCATTTGACTGGCCGTGAGCACAGGGTGGATGTGCTGAGCAAGAAACACTGGTTTGTGCACACATGATGGTCAGGGAGGGCAGTCACTCTCCCCACAGGTCCATCTTCTCATTAGTCAGCTGTGAACGATGTGTTGCCTGCAGTAGGCTTGCTGGACTAGGGGTACTGTAAGCATTTCTGAGACTTAAAAGCATTTTTTTCCTAGAAGTCTAAAGTGCATCGTCCGTGGTGTTTCCCAAGCTGCCATATGAGAGGATGTGATGGAGGGTTTGTACATGTAGTTGCCAGAGGATTTGGGGTGTTTATTGGGGTGGCTGCTGTCCCTGGAGCAGCTCTGGGCGCTGTGAGCTGCAGGGAGTGCTCTGGGTGCATCACAGGTTTGATTGCACACGTAGGGACTCTCTGTCAGTGCAGTGCATCACACAGAGCTCTGGCTGGCAGTGGGCATAGTCGTGCTGCCAGGACTGAGCAGGTCTGTAAGGTAAAATGCAACATTTTATGTTTGGCCAGGGAGTTTCGTTATGTGTTTTCTTACATACTCTCTATTCCACAAGTAGTTTGGTTATGTAAGAAAAACCAGATCTGTGCAACATGTATATTTATGTTGTTCTTCTCCTATAGACTTCACTAAAATTAAGGCAATTTCAGCTTGAGTGTTACGAGGTAACCATTAGTTTTACAGCGTTGTTGGAGCACTTGCCTCCTGCTGGAGCATGAGGACACTGTCTCGGGGTCACAGCCACAAACTTGTGTACAGCATGGTGGGATAGACTGGAAACTGTGTTGAGGGATGTAGTGGAGGGAAGAAAAAACAAATGCAATTGTTAAGTGGGCCAGTGCTCTTTAGACATATAGATATATATCTATATACCTATATGTCTATCTGTATCTTTCTCCTTTAAAATTTGGGTCTATCATCCCATCAGATGCAGAGCATTTTCTGTTTCTTAAATTATTTCAGTCAATTTTATATCTTCTGGTCATTAATTGCTATTGATGTCAGTTCATAATTCTGCCTCAATCACAAACCTTGTGATTTTGTTTAATCGATTTGTGAGTGATCCATTTGAAACAGACTCAAGTTATTAGTCTGGCATGCTTAAAAATACGCACAGAAAGTGTCAGGCAGTGGGACTGGAAGGTGGCCTCTGCATTGGGATAACCAGAAAGTAGAGCCTGGCCTGGTCAAAAAGTGCATCTGGGATCTCTGGGTGCCTCATGGAACTGGTGTGAGGTTCAAGTTATTTTTCCAGTGGTTTCTGACTCTGTACCCTGCCAACTGCATCTTGCTGGAATGCTGGTAGATGAAATACCCTCAGAAGATTGTTTTTTTCTTTGCCAATAGATGTATGCCTCATAAATTTCCAGGGATATAGATCTCTGTAATGTGAACTGTTTTCCCCTACTGAAAATGTTGATTAGGGAGGAAACACAGTGAACTAATTGTTCTGAGTAACACTTGAGCCACATAAATATTTCAGGGGATTTCAGTAGCCTCAAAAGGCTCAAAGTTGCACATGGACAAACTTAGCCATAATTGTACCTGAAGTTTTGTGATGTGAGAGGAGGCTGAATAGGGTAAAACTTGTCAAAAGTGCATAGGGATTTACATATGTATAGCTTCTTTATAATAGTATGACACTGTATAAGCCCACTTGCCTTGTAGATGAGCCTTAAGATCCTTAGACACAAGACACATGAGAGATTTCTCATGTTTTGATATAAATATTTTCTGCCAATATGAAATAAATCCTGCAATAAATTCACAGGGGATGCTCCAGCATGGAAGCAATGGCAGAGGGAAAGCTTCAGACTTGGAAAAGCACTGAAGGAGGAGCTGGGTTCCAAAGCTTGAGAGCAAGCACTGGAAGGGACAGAAAGTTCTCTTTTCAGCCATGTATTGTATTTCATCTGGGAAATACATCAGTTCACTGTGACTGAGCATGTTAACAAGAATAGGATGAGATATATGAAGTGTTGCCTCTGCAATCCCAGAACAGAGTTCCCAGCCCTGGCTAATGGAGGAGTGATGAAGGCAGCAGGAACTTGGAGTGACCAGCACAATGGTTCTGTGCTGGGGACCATAAAACATTGAATAGATACTATCTGCTTTCTGGCCCAAACCAGCTAACTTGTTGACAAAGCTAAATCTCTAGTGATATTTTATACTAGTAGGGTTTATTGGCTAAGAAAGAGTCATGGCAGCCGTTCAAGTGACAAATTGGGGAACGCTTTGTTTTAAAAAGGCATCAGATTTTTTGTCTGTACTTGGAAATTTAAAGTGGGGGGGCAAGAACACCAGAAGCAGCTTGTAACTCCTCTTGCTCTCTACCCCATTTATGTCACTTCTGTTAGAAAATTTAAGGTTTGATTTATGAATAAGTCTGTACACCCTTTCTTGTGTGCTCCTCTGAGCTAATGGTTTTTTTCCATTTGTTTCTTTGCATATTCCTTTTCCCTTCCGTCTCCTTTTCTAACTTGCTGTTGTCTTTTGGTCTCACTGTCCTTTCTTAATTTCCCTGTAAAAAGCGCCTGTCCTCCCTGTCCACTAAAAGGAATGGAGGCTCTTTTTCATAGATAGTTAAGCTGTGGGACTCCTTGCCACAGGATACTGCAGAGGTTAAAAGATTATATGAGCTCAGGAAGGGCCTGAAAAATCTCATAGGAGGTTATTAAATACCACTATGCAACATTTAGTTTGCCATTTCTTTAAACGAGGATGTGGGAAAGGTGTTAAGAGTAAGCACCACTGTGCACTCACCTTACATTTCACTCTGACCTAGGCAGCCACACTGGCTACCAGTGTTGGACCGAGTAAAATCTTTCTGATGTTCCCCAGTTTTACTGCAAGAGTCCTTTGTGATCTCCATTCACACTTCCCTGTCCCCTTATCACAGCTCTGTGAAGACTGACACATCTGGGGACACCAACACTTGATCCTGAAGGTGTCCTTTGTCCTTGGCTCCAGAGAAGGAGCACTTGGGTTGGAGCTGGGCTTTGGGAGTTGGAGTCTGTGTTTCTGTTCTGGGTTCTGGCTCAGCGGGGCAGCTGGCAGTGGCTTTGGGAGCAGCTGGGCAGTGCTGTGACACGGTGGCAGTGCTGTGACACGGCGGCAGTGCTGTGACATGGTGTCCCTGCTGCCACAGAAACAGCCGGGGCTGGAGCCTGGTAGCTCACACAGCAGTTGGCAGACCAAAACCAAGGCAAGATGCTGGGCATCTCCTCCCAGGCTGGTGCTGGCTCAGTGTCTCTGGGTGTGCTGTGGGCCATCAGCTGCACAGGGAGGGGTGTCACAGCTCATCCCACGAGGCACTCCCACCTGTTTTGTTAGTGACAGGCTGTGGTGTCCTGCACAGGTGAGAACCCTTCTTTTCCTGCTGTCAGTTAAATACTTTATTACACCAGCCAATGCTATTGGTGCACAGGAACTTAAGTCACTGGGCAACATTTGCACCTAATTACTACCATCATCTTCATCCGTGCCTGGGAAGAGCTCCCGGGGGAGGAGGATGCTTGTCTTGAACCTGTCACTGCTTGTGCAGGCTCGCCATGTGCTGGGGAGAGTTTTCCACCTCTTGCAATCTGTTCTATAAACGAAAGGGGTTGGATAAGTGAGATTTTATAAGCAGACTGGAGGCTGGGACTTCTGTGAGAGAGATGTGCTGCTCTTGGGAGAGCTCTGTGCATTCCCAGCACTGTCCTGAGGAAGTTGCCTTACCACTGGCTGCTGACACGTTCTGCTCCCACTGAAGTACTTTTTTACAAGAGGCAGGATGGAACCTGGTCCTCCTCATGTTATTGTGCACACTCTGAGCAAACCCAGGGGAGTGCTGTCCCCGTGGCAGCTGACAGTACGTCTGGTTACAGCCTCCTGTGGTCACTTACCAGCGCAGGACCCTGGCCAGCTCTGTTCCAGGCAGTTTGGAGCAACGAGTTTATACATCATCAATCATGGCAAATACTGGATTTCCAGCAAGAGAGGATCCTGATTCTTCTGTATTTTTGATAAAATGAGTCACAGGGTATCAGCATCTATCCTCCAGTATAATCCTAAACCAGTTGAAACATGTACCTAATCTGACTAACCACTCAGTTCCTTAACCTAAACATCTTTTTTTTTTTTTTTTTTAAAGTGTACCTATCAGCTTTCATGAACAGTGGAAAATACAGGACTGCAGGAAGTCCTCTTCTCTATCAATGTGCTGCATAGGCTGCTGCTGACTGAATTCCTCCCCATCCCTCTCTGTGGTCTCTGCTGTGCAGGGTGGGGTTCATGCTGCCCAGGCAGCATTTCCTTCGGACACAGACACTGCTCACTGCAGGAGCAGAAGGGCACCCCCAGCATTTAGGGACAAAGTATTCAGTGCTGAGATTGCTTGGAAATAGATGCTGCTGTTTATAAACCAAACTCTGTTTAAATCTGAATTCATTTCTACCTACAAACAAGCAATAGGAATTTTCCTTGTTGTATTTTGCTTACCTTATAATTAGGCTTTTACTGGACATGGTTGGGCAATGTCCTGGTCTCCATTAGCTGCCAAATTACTCCAGTGTGTGGGCACTCCTCTGCAGCCTCCAAGAGCATCATGTTTATACCGTAATCCTCTGTGACACGTCACATGCATGTTGCAACTCCTCTGAGCTTCCGTGCTAATTGAAATGCCAGTATTAATTGTGGAAAGTTAGTCATGCAAACTGAGCTGGAAGGGGAAGCACTCGGAAGTCGCTGTTTCGTAACAGTTTGTGTTCTGTGAGTGCTTCACTCGGTGCTGCAGGGGAGTGCAGGGATGCTCACAGCTGGGATCCTTGTGTGCTCTGGGGTCCCAGTGCCACAGAGGGCTTTGGAAAGAGCTCCAGGTAGGAGCAGTGCTGTGGCTGCTGCTCAGGCACCTCGGAGCTGCTGTAGGGCTGGGGACACCCTCAGTGCCTCACCTTTATCAGGGCAGGGAGCAGGGAGTCCTGGTGCTTTCACTCTCTCAGTGGATGGGAGCAAGGGGCTGTGGGTTTTCTTGCTGAGAAGAGGTTTTCTAGGTGTCAGCAGAAGATCAGGTGGAGCTGAGGGGTTTATCTGCACAGGTTCCTTAGAGAAGGAAAGAAATGCAGCTGCTCAGAAAAAAGTTGGAAACCAGGACACTTGAGAGTGAAAATTAAAAAAAATAAGGAGAGCTTCTGGTGTTGTTTCTAAATCCAGGAAAAGCCCAGAAAGCAATCAAATTTTCAGATGTCTTTTAGATATCTTTTTCGGATTCCCTTTAGAGATTGAAATGAAAGAGAACTTGCAGAATCTGCATCTGAAACAGCCGTTCTTGGGGAACTTTTTTCTATCTTCGAGAAAAAAAACTCATTTTCCAGGCAAGCAGAGCCAGTGCTGTCCTGTTCATGGACCATCGTGGTACCATCTAAAGCAGCTCCTTCAGACAGGGTCATTTCCAGACTAAGGAGGCCAGAAAGCATTTTCTCCATGCTGGAGCATTGAGGGGTGCACTGAGAGCAACATTTCCTGGGGACAAGCTCTGTGCTCATTCACTGGAGGTGTTGTAGTCTGTTGTGTGAAAAAGAAACCGTTCATGGACAGAGAGATTTCATGGAGTCTGTCACCCTGCCATATCCATTTGGACTATTTCCAGGCTATATCCTCAACTATTTACATTAATTAAAAGTGAGACAAGATTTCTGTGATAGTGTTATGCTGGTTGGAATGGGTAATTTCCCTAAACCTGCTATTTTTAGGTTATTTCTAGAGGTGTGGGGCAGACTTTAAGAGAAATAGGATGTATAGATATATAGAGAAATTATGATGGCATTTATATACCCCCAACCTTATGACTTCAATAGCTTTTTTTAGTTAGTTTTCATGGAAAATTTCAGAAATCTCTCCTGCATGTACTGTGCTCTTTGTTTTGTTACAGGTGCTTTGTAGGTCACCTGTTACAGATGACATTTTGGGGTCTCTTTCTGCACACATTGGCCAATTTTTCTAAAAAGGGATGGTAAAAAAAAAAGAGATATTTTTGCTTTGAAATGTTAAATTAGTCTATTGTTGCCATGATGCTATTGTTTATTTTATTTATATTCCAGTTCAGTGCATTCCTAAACAAAAATATTTTAAAAATCATGTTGGAGAAAGATAGATAAATGATGCATGTCGAAACATGGGCAGATTTCAGGGTAATGTGGCACGTGACTGGAGTTTCCTAAAGAGCTTGAAAACATCACCACCTCACGTCATGTTACATTCATTCTGTAAATCCCCGCAGGCACATGTTTTGCTGGCTCAAGCAGGAGAGAGATAGTGTCTGTGCTGTCCCTGCTCGCTGCTCTGGCGGCGATCTCGCACTGCTGGGCTTTCTGCAGTGCTGGCTGCCTTCTCGAGGCCCGGGGGATGGATGTTGCTGGCAGCTCAGGGTGGGTGCCCTGGTGGTGCTGTCCTTGCCATGGCCAGGTGGGGACTGCTGGCTGGGCTGGAGGGACAGCGGACAACCTCATGGAGGTGATGGGCTTCTGAGGGATGTAGGAAAGTGGGATTGTTCAGCTAGTCACAAAGTCAAAAAGAGAGGAAGGAATGTGTGGGTGCTGAGGAAGGGCTGGTAGGCAGCTGTCCGGGCCCTAGGGGCCGTTTTTGATTTACGGGGACCAGTTCAGAATCCAGGCTAACATCTGGAAGACATCTCTGAAGACTGCTGGTAACGGCCTTAGGAAGGCAAAGCATTTGTGAGGAGGAGGCTGGGAGGGCTGGGGAGTGCGTTTTGTTTTGTTTTGAGTTTTTGCTGTAGGCTTCCTGTGTCAACACTGCCCGGCCTCCGAGTGCCTCCAGCTGCGCCTTCAAGTGGGGAGCGTCTCTGCTCCTGCAGGAGGGCTGCAAAGGGAAATGAGTTAATCCCGGTATGAACAACGTCAAGAAGTGGCCACACCAGCACGAACTGAAATAGCCAAGCTGCACCTTTCTCTTTCTAAAGGTTCAGATGGAGTGAGCTGCTGGGGGTCGCGGGAGGCGGGAGCTGCTGACATCCCGCTGTACGCCGGTAAAACCTGGCCGTCCAGGCTCCAGTGCTTCTCATTGTGCCTGATTTTTACACTTGTCAGAGGAGCCCGAGAGGCAGAGGGATGTGCCAGCGCACTCTCCTGTGCAGAGATTCAGCATGCAGCCGATAAAGCCGGAGCTGCAGCGGGGGCACAGGCTTCCCCTTGCCTGTGCCCTGCATCCCCCCCCCGCCCCGGGGCCCTGTGCCCTGCAT
>WEKY01004996.1:105536-162389 GCA_013390045.1 Picathartes gymnocephalus
TGTGCCCTGCATCCCCCGCCCCGGGCTGTGCCGGGGCTGCAGTCGGGCGTAGCTGGCACCGGGTGCCTCCCAGTGTGTTTGGGTCAGATCTCGCCCAGCTCTCTGTTTGGGTTAGCTCGCACCCAGCTCTGAGCGCGATGTAGGACTCGTGCAAGAGAAATGATGAGAGTCGAGGCCATTCACCTACCTTGGCCGTGGGCAGAGAACAAAAAGGGTATTTGTACAGTGAAACGGTCCTGAATGTTCTACATCACTCTTTTATGTTTATGGAGCAGAGGGCACCGAAATAATATAAATGGGAACAATAACATATGGTAGAGCTCTTCTAACTCCATTTAGTCTTTTTTATTTGTAACTATTTTTGTGGTTTGTCTGTGTTTTAAAGAAAGGAAGGAAAATTCTCCTGCTCTCTAGCCTTGTTTGAGGAAGGGGACAGGCAGTACTTTGTGGTTGTATTGCACTAGATGGGTGAATACGCTGCATTTTGTGTGTCACCTGACAAGGTGGTTTATATTTAGATGAGGAGAGAAAGCATGTGATTCTGAAAGCTGCGTTTTCACTTGTGCAGAGGCCAGCCCGTGTGTGCTGAGTTATCAGAATTAGGTTTAAATTGTTTGCTCTTATTTTTCCTGTAACTTACTAGGGCAATGGTCCTGCTGGGTCAAATACATTCCTTGAAAGCAAGGTGTCCAAAGGAGAGGTCTTCAGAAAGCTGAGCAGGTCTATTTTGAGGAGGAGGAAGTTTGGAAAATCTTGACCCTTTGGAGTTATCATCTTGGTCTGAGCCCAACACTATGCTGTGACACTGGGGAGGGCATTAGCTCATGGGTGACAGATGCCATCCATATTTGAAATGCCATCCCTAAAGCTGGGGTTTTGTTCTCAGCTGAGTTGCTCTTGAGAACGGTGAGGAAAGCTCAGGCTGCAGTATGACTGACTATTCACTTCTACCTTCTGAGCACCCTGAGCAATTAAAGACAAAAGCCTTTGTTCTCTGGTGACTTCATTCTTAAGAAGCCTGTTTAATTTTAGTCTTTATTTTCAGGAAGGAATAATATGGATTTGTCATTGACAAGAAGGCTGCATCTCTCAAATGTCATGTGAAGGATCCACTCCATAATTCATGGGCTGGGGAGTGTGGGTGTCAAGGGGAGGGTGTATAATGGATATGAGAGATTTCAGTTTAAACTGTTAGTCTTAAAGGCAACTTTTCATGCCTTCATGATATTTTCTTGACTCAGATCACCACATTTTTTGCTAACTCATCCAGATAACCAGATATTTTTAGTCTTCTTAAGTAAGACCGTAGTGGGTTGTTGGTTATTTCTGTACATCATCTTCCCCTTCCAGTGTGGATGGGGACTTGCATAGCAGAGCAGTGCTGATTATTTCCTCCTATTTCTGCCACTGCTGCTGTAAGCCATGCATTTGTGTGAATACAAGTGCTGCTGTTTCTGATTCTGCTCTGTGCATGGATTCTGGGAGTTCTGCTGGTTGTGTGGTAAGACATGTACTGCTGTTGGCGTGATGAGAAGGGGATCTTCTCCCTCCTCTGCTGTAGGACCTGAACAAAAGCAAACTTGAGGCTGCTGGGGGTCTGAATGAAGATGTGGACTATTGGCTTCCTAGTTATTGGGACGTTGTGGCAGACTCAGACTTCCCAAAGGGAATTGCTGGGTCTGCCACATCTCCCCAGGCGGGAGAGGTCACCTCCTCAGGGCTGACCACTGCCTCCCAGCTATGTCTGTGCTCCTGTCCCAGGCAGAGTAAATCAGCTGGCTGGCTGGCTCAGTCTGAAGGGAATTAAGGAGCACTCCTCTGATTCTCTTCTCACAGTCAAGCTGAAGGTGTTATGAGCTGACAGAGCTGTGTTAATAAGTGAGCAGCAGCAGCAATGAAGTTATCATGGTGATCACACAGCAAAACCCACCTGCAGCAGTGGAGGTGCAGCTTTATCTCAGCATTTCTTCTTCAAGGGCTTCTTTCTTGTAATGTGTATTTGTGTGCAGATGCAGGAGCTCTTCTGTGCTGCTCATCAGTCTGGGACGTGTGTGGGGCACACCAGGAACAAGTGTTGGGGCTCAGCTGTGCCTCAGGAGCCTATGAGTAAGGCAGGAGTGAGCAAATACGTTAGTTGTGGAGTAGTCTGTTTGCAGTGGATCTTCCTAGTACAGCTGACAAGAGCTGTGACATTTAGAAAGCAATAAGCTTTACAGAGCATGAACTCACTGATACAGAGCAGGAGCTTTTGGTGGAACTGTGACCTTGTGTTCATCTGCGGGAAGTGAGTCATGTTCTTACAAAACCAGCATTGCAAGAATTTGTGACTTTTATGGCAATTCCCATTTCGGGCTAAATCAGATCTCTTCCTTCCTCCAGGCTCTTCCCAGGCCTCAGGAATGTCTTCTGAGCCCACCTCATCCTCCTCGCAGCAGTCCCCTGGCTCTCCCCCCTCGCCCGGCTCCCTGCACCTGCCGGAGGGCCGGCGGCCGCGGGAGCGCTCCCCGTCCCCGCTGAGGGGGTACCTGATCCCCAGCCCGCTGCCCACCCGCCGCACCAGGACCTTCTCCGCGTGAGTACCGGGCACCCTGCTGCCCAGGGGCGCTGACCCGCGCCGGACAGCGGAGCTGCGGGCTGGGGGGGTGCTTGTGTCTGTCTGAAGATGCTTTGGTGTGTTACTCTTCTCCAGTAAATTCTGGTGCCTTTAGAATTTCAGTCCAAATGTCCTATCGTTTTTCAATGCTCTGTTTTAGTAAAGGGTGCTCAAAGTCTCTTGACTCTTTCAGACCAGTGTTTTACAAGGAGGGGAAAATACACAGATTTTTTTAAAACAGAGTTCCTTGTCTGAAGCTTTGGTTCACTTCAGACATTGGGTTGTGGCTTTCAGGACCAGCTCCCGTTGATGTTTCCTTCTCACGTCCAGATTTTTTTTGCATGGTCTCTCTTCTCACTGCCGCTGAAGCACTGGACCAAACCTCACTGGAAGTTTTTGATTTTTTACTCCTTACACCTCTGCTAATCTCATCAAGGTTGTTTTAGGGATACTCCATCACTTTTCAGAGCAAAGTGTTTCCTTGTTTCCTTTTCTTATTCAGCATTCATATTTTCATCTTCAGATTTCTCAGATAGACCTGTAAAAGAATATGCTGGTTATCAGGGTATGAAACCTGATGTCTTTCTCTAAGGTTTTTGTATGAGGTTTTCCATGAAATGAGAAAATATTTGTTGCTCTTTATAGTTATTTGAGGTAATGATCTTTCAGCAGAGCTGACTTTCCCTGAGCTTTCCTGGGACCCTGTGGTGCTGTGCAGGCTCCTGGGGGCCCTGTCCCAAGGGGCTCCTCCCCAGTGCAGCAGCAGAGGATGGTGTGGCAAGGTTTGGCCATTGCAAAGAACTCCCAGTGCCTGTGAGGGGCCTCCCAGTGAGGGGCTGACCTGCAGAAGGCAATGAGGGCTTCTTTGTTCATCTCAGAGCCTTTGAATCAGGGTAGAATGTGAAGCTTCTGCCACAGCCTTTTATTTCTGTATGAGGAAGGTCTGGCAGTGCTGAATGAAGGCTGTGGCAGTAAGATCTCAGCCCCACAGCCAGCCTGTTTTGGGCCACTTAATCTGCTTGCTGGGCTTTTTCCCTTTTGCTTCTTGCAGTGTTATGCAGCTCTTTTCTTCCACAGTTATCCATGCGGATTTAAATAATAACAGTCTCACTGATGCTTCATATTATTACTTCTGAATTCAGAATGAGGCAAAAAAGAAGAGCAGCAGAAGAAAAGTTGTCAGTTCCAAAAGCATTCAAATGCTCTGAACTTCCTGATGGAAGCAGATTGCTAAAAGGAACATAATTGACTTAATAATTGGGGTTGCCCTTAAATAAGAAGTCCAAGCTAGCTTGCTTCAGTGCTGTGTTAATAATGAACTCTTTGTAAATCTGCTCAGCTGTTAATCTTAGTCTGGTTCTTACAAAAAGAAAGAATTTGTTATTTGGCTTCCACAATACTTTAATCATTAATTAGTGTAGGAATCTTGCTGTATTTGTTTGCCCTGAAAACCAAAATAGCTCTGAATTTTTATGTGTGCGCGTCCTCTTTAAACAAGAGGAGCTCTAGGTGAGCAGTTGTATAAAGAGATGAATGTGACAGGCAGTGGCTTATTATTCAGTGGGACTATATAATTTTGGTTCACTGGAAGTGGGGGGCCTCATCCCCCATAGTGCCTTATCTCTTTTAAAGATACAATTTAATGGTTTGTTTAGGACAGTGAGTGCTTTTCTGTGTAACAAGCACTCGTGGGGTAAGGTGTGTTGACAGCTTTATAGACCTGGAAATGAAGTGATTTAATGGAGATTTCTTTCTTTAGCACTTTCAATTGCACTTCTTTATTTTTAGTTTGATTTAAGGAACAAAGCTGTTAACTTTTTTTTTTAAAACAACTTCATTTAGACTTCAGTAAAATTTAAACAATTGGGGCAGTGATGTCCAAGTTGCCACGATGCATGTAACCAAATGGCAGCACAGTCATTGTGTTTGAAGAATTGCACCAAAATCCTCTTCTAACATGGAACCTACTGGATACTCCTGGCATGAAGAATGTTCTGATCTAGTAATGCTCAGAGTAAACCCCATAATATGTCTAAAACAGTTGGTTTTCATTAATGGAAGTGTTTGAGTGAGTTTGGATCCCCGCAGGTTGCATTCAGTGTATTTGATGGAGAAAAGGATTTAAGCACACAGTTTTCAGGACAGGTCATAATTTGTGCAAGTCATTTCTCGATGGCAGTAAGTCACCTTAAAGGTGGTTCTGCAAATGTGGCTCATTTCAAAATCCAGGTCCCATGGCAGTGGAGGAGTTCAGACATGAGCCTTGCTGTTATGTACCACAGCTGGGCTTCACCCTTCCTGTGAAATCTGCGAAAGCACAGCACTTAGGTGCACGCTGGTACTCCCAAACCCATCAAAGGTAGAAGATTCTCACATTTAGTATGGTGTCTGGAGGAAAATTTGGTGCAGCGATGGAGCAGTTGAATTCAAGATGGCAACTGATGCATTATAGTGCTAGCAAACATCTTCTTCACCTCTGTGTCCCTTCAAAAGGCCCCAGGCAAAACATGTGCAGTGTGTGAAGGTGAGTGCTGGGCAGTTTCTGCAGAGCAGTGTGCTCGCTGGGAGGGAGAGCTCGGCCCGCTGAGCCTTTAGCTCTGTGTGCTCTGGTGGCACGGGCAGCGTGCTCAGCACTGACCTGCTCTTTGTGCTTCCTCCTGCAGCACGGTGAGAGCCTCCGAGGGGCCCGTCTACAGAGGGGTCTGTAAGTGCTTCTGCCGCTCCAAGGGCCATGGATTCATCACCCCTGCCGACGGAGGGCCAGACATCTTCGTGCACATCTCGGAGTGAGTTCTGCGTGCGGCCAAGGAGGGCTGGCGCTCTGCTTTGCCTTCATTACCAAACTCTTTTGACGTTTCAGACACAAGATTGGTTTGTAATCTGTCACCCTTACCCCAGCAAAGAGGGGTTATGCAGATGTTACCGACAGCAATAGATTATGCTGTCCTTTTCCTCTATTATTATAAATCTGTTGAGTTACAAGTGAGAAGATGATCCTTAAATCACTTAGAATAAGCTACACAGTTTTGCCCAGACCCAGAAACCTGCGTTTACCTGAAGCAAATATTCCATGCAGTGTCTAGTTTTAATGTAAAGATTTATAACACTGACAATTCATTACTTTTACTTTGCGCTGCTTGTACCATTATTAAACTAAAGGTTAATTGCCTTTACTGCTGAGAAAAGTCACACTTTATTACTTCCTTGAATTTATCTAGCTTAGGTTGTGAAAAGTTTATAGTTAAAGCTTTCTCTGTTAAAGGGTTCATTAGTACCTCAGCCTTTTTTGTCCTGAACACACTGAGAACCACCCGCTCTGAATTCACCTTTTGATAAACTAAGCAGATAAAGCTTTTTAAGTCCCTTGCTGAGAATTTTTCTCCAGTCTAAGCCAGTCTTTGCAACGTACTTAGAAAAGAGACTGAAGAATTTAAATATGATTTTAAGGCTATACACTGTACACATACTTTCAGTGTAAAGAGATAAAATCTCCTCCAGTCCTGCTCTGTTTCTCTTTCTGTATATCCCATAATCGCATTAGCCCTTTATCCCCAGTCTTTGCAGCATTTCTTACCTGCTGTGACCTCAGCATCCTCTGCAGTGTCAAAGTTTGATGCAATCCCAGATCCAGCCTGGCATTCCCAGCCATGTTTGCATTCCTGAACCCTGGATGTGTGACTTCTGGGTTAGTTGGAGAGCAGCACGTCCCACTGGGACAGGTCCTGCCTATCCAGCAATCCCCAGAACACCCCGTGCCTGCATTGTCCTTGGAATTTATTACTTGGCTAATCTGCAAGGTTTAATGGGCAATTTTAATATTTGTTCCATTTGTTGACCAATATTGGGGCTATTGCTCTCAGAGGGTGTGTGTGTTAAGACTGCTCCATGTTTATTCTCCAGAAAGCTCTTCTAGATCTATTACCAGTTTTTTTTTACCTGTTGTTCACAGTATTGAACCTGTATGATTCTTATTTGTTATTCAGAGTGGTTATCCACTGGTGAGTCAACAAAGGCCTTCCCAAGCCTACTCAGGTTGCCCCAGCTGTCTTTCCTGGTTGTGTGTGCAGAACGTGTCCTTGGAGAAGGAGCACCTGGCTTTCCTCCAGGTTTCTGGAATGTTATTTCACCATGGGTGTTGACGAACCAAAGCTTTGTAGGGCTCATGGGTGCAAATAGGCCCAGTGGTCTGACTTATGTTCAACCCAAGGAAGTGTCATTTAATATCTCCTTTCTCTTTTGTCTAATGGAAATGCACTATTTCTCCTCATTTCCTGAATAACTTAAAAATAGCAATTCCTATGTCACAATTAAAAAAAATTTAACTGTGAACATCTAGTCTGACCTATACAGTTACTTATCAGCAGGAGTTTAGTTACAACAGCCTTCTCACAGAAACATGAATTTTCAGCCTTCTGACGACTTCCTTTTAAAGAATTGTCTATTTTCAGTCCTGTTTTTTTTTCCTGTACATTTTCTCTTCCAATTAGTTCAGTAAAATTTTCTTCAGTTATGTGAAATTAATCCTTTTAAAATCCTGGAGATTACTTTTTGATTGGGGTTGCTGCCTTGTCTGTACAAAATGTGAACTGCTCTTTCAGGTTCCTGTCCTATGGCCTAACACATCTTTCTGCTTGGCCCAAGCCCAGAACTTTATTCTGGGTGCACAAGGTATTACTGCCCTCAATTCCCCTCCAGTCAATAGAAGCTCCAGTGATGGTTTTTCTGTTTCCCTGTTTAAGATTCCCGTATGCTGAAGTTCCAAATGACACTATGAATATAATTTTTTGTGCTGTGATTTTTGGTGCTCTGCGAGGCCCCTCTGGCAGGAGTCCCCTCTCGTGGGCTGTGCTGTTGGTGTATTGATCCCATCTGCTCTCAAGCTGCTTTGATGGAGCGATCAATAAGCTGTATTTGAGTAACCATGCCCTGAATGTGCCGTGCTGCCCTCCCCTTCCTACCACCCACTCCCTCCATCCTAAAGCACCACTGAACGAGTCACCAAGGTTGTAAAACTTTATGGGCCACACTTCAGGAGGTGCTTTCAGTGTGTTTGTTGTGCTGCCACAGGAGGTTCTGTGCTCTGCCAGCCTCGCCCAGCCGTGCCCTCACACTGCCCGTGTCTGGGAAAGCTGGAGCGGGTGAGGGCTGGGAGGGGCAGAGCTGCTCTGAGGGCAGGGCTGAGGGGCTCTGGGCCCCAGATTCCCAGCTCACAGCCCTGTGCCCACCCACGGCACCAGGCTGGCTCTCTCTGCTTCCAGCCGTGTCCTTTCCAACCAGTGCTCCCAGCAGGAGCAGGCTCCACGTGCTGTGCTGCAGAACGCTCTGCTGTCCCTGCCGTGCAGCAGGAGGATGTTGGAGGGGACCTCCTCTACGCCATCCACTGCTGGGAGGGACCTTTGCCTTTCTGGCAGATGCTTTGCCCAGCCCATGGTTGGCAGCTTCAGTGCTGACAATCCACTGGGTGCTCTGTCCCTGCCGTGAGCAGACCTGGCTCTGAGTCCTTTCTGGTGCTTAACTGTCTCAGACCTTCACCTCTCCTCCTGTCTCCACAGCAGGCAAACCATGCCTTTCTTCTTGTAGAAAGTATTTGTGTATTCAAAGACTCTTTTCCTTGCTCTTTCAGAAACACCTTAGCAAGGTTAGTTCACATGGATTTTGTAGGGCTGAAGTGTTTTGTGTTTTTACAGCTTCTCTAGGTCAATTCTGCTCTAAGTCAACAGCATTTTTTCTGTCATACCAGGATTGGGCCACTGTTTTAAATGTTTCATATATAGGTACTGTCTCAGAGCTTCAGTTCAAAAATAGCTAATGTATCTGCCTCAACCTGTTAGTGAAAAGTGCTATTATTGAAGTACTGAAGGTTTCAGCACATTGTATTCTCTAATTACTTGGAGTATATTTGAGTTGTTGGAAACAGCTTTTAGTGCTGGAGGGTGATGGTATCACTGGCTTAATTCTGATGCAAGGCAGCACTGGAAGGATGAATTAGTAATGCCTTTCATTTCAGTTTATTTCATAGTGAATTTGATAGATTGCTCTTTATTAATGGGAATTGCTTTTTGTAGCAGCATTCTGTAACCAGGCCTGTGGCTCAGGGGACTCCAGTGACTCTTGTTTGCACAGTGTGAGTTTTGAGATCCTCCTTACGTTTATCAAGTGATTCTTTTCTACCTATTTATTCAGTTAAATCTGCATGTGAGAGAGATGTTAGTCTGTTCACTGTCTCAGTGTGGTATAGGCATCTACTTATGAAATGAAAGCGGATTGTTTCTCCTGAATTCTGAGATTTCAGGAACTTGGATAAAATGGTTATGCCAGTTTGGATTCACCAAGGCAGACTGTTCTTCTGTGTTCATCACTAAGCTGTGATGATTACTGAAGGTTTTAAGCATTGGGACCAGCTGTCTGTCTTGCAGATTAAAATGATTTTCAACATAAATATTTAATTTGAGGAATTAAATTACTTTCTTCCCTAAGCTTTGAGGAGCTGTGAGGTTACACTTTAGTGAAAATGTCTTCTATAAGATAGGAAGTCTGTTTCCTGTAAGTTTCTTTATTTTTTGTAAGATAATAACAACACTTAGGATGGCATTTCCTTTCTATAAATGAGCATTAGCCCAAAAATAAAGTCAAATATATGTAGCATTCAAAAAGCTTCACTTGGTGTCTGCAAACTTTTCTGTGTATCTGTGCACAAGTGTGGACATGTTTTGAGTGGAACTTGCACCAAAGCTGCTTTATTATGTTGGACGTGAGAGATGTGGCTAGAAATATGGGATCACAGAATTGTTAGGGTTGGAAGGAACTTCTGGAGAGCATCCAGTCCACTGCCCCTGCCAAGCTAGAGCAGGTTACATAGGAACATATCCAGGTGGGTTTGGAATATCTCCAGAGAGGGAGAGTTCACCCCCTCCCTGGGTTGACTGTGCCAGTCACCTTTGACATAAAGAATTTCTTCTTCATAATGAGGTCAGACTTCTTGTGTTTTAGTTTATGGCCATTGCTCCTCCCCCTGTTGCTGGGCACCACTGGCAAGAGTCTGGCACCATCCTCTTGGCATCTGCCTTTGAGATAATTAAATGTATCTAATGAGATGCCCTCTCAGTCTTCTCTTCTCCAGACTAAACAGGCCCAGCTCCTGCAGTTTCTCCTCATAAGGGATGCTCCAGATCCCTCACCATATTTGTGGCCCCTGCTGGGCCCTCTCAAGAAGCTCCTTGTTGTTCTTGTCCTGAGGAGCCCAGAGCTGGACACAGCACTGCAGATACGCCCCACTAGGGCTGAGCAGAGGGCAGGGTCACCTCCCTGACCTGCTGGCCACACTCTTCCCGATGCATCCCGGGGTCCCATTGCCCTCCTGGTCCCCAGGGCACGCTGCTGGCTCATGTCACCCAGCAGTACCCCAAGGCCCTTCTCTGCAGAGCTGCTCTCTGGTGGGTCAGCCCCAGCTTGGTCCGGTGCTTGGGGTTATCCCTTCCCAGCTGCAGGGCCCCACGCTTGCCCTTGCTGAACCCCATGAGGCTGCTCTGTGCCCAATTCTCCAGCCTGTCAGGGCCTGGCTGAATGGCAGCACAGGTTTTGGAAGGTGCTTTTTGTCTGCCTGGCTTTGTTTTAATGAGTGGCTCTGAAGGCTGCAGAGATTATTTGTTTTGGTGTTTGATTACACTTGTGTGGAGCCACTTCTCCTTTTTAACAGTAAGTCCTGCTTCCTTGTGCTCACTGGAGACAGCTCTCAAGTTGATATAAATAGTTGTGCTAGGGAAATGTCATGGCTCTTTGGTGTGATGAGGTTTTGTTTTTGCCAGATTCATACTTCACCCCTCTCTAGAACAAACACAAAATGTGCTTCCTGTAGTGAATATAAAACCCTAGCTGTCCAGGGGTAGAGGCAGAGGAGTTGCTGAGATAGTAATTCCAGATAACATTTCTGGAAAGCCGGGAGCAAAGGCAAATTCATATGCCTGGAGTGAAATTTCTAGAAAGCCCATAATTACATTTTTAATAGTGACATGTACAGTTAATGCTTTCATTTCCACCAGCTTGTAAGGTGATCCACTCTCACCAAATTGATGGTGGTGTTACAGCATCGGTGTGAGCGCTTTATGCTGCTGTATGTCACCTCCCTGGCTCGTGTTTCATCCTGGGAGTAAGTCAGCTGTCACAGACACTCGCTGGTGTGGTTGTCACGCAGCGGCTGTGGTGGCCTCCCACCTGTAGCTGTGGGATGTTCCCAGAGAGCAGACAGGGACTCCCTGCAGGGCTGGCTGTTGATGTTCCCTGCCAGGTGCTGCCAGTAGAGACAGGTTCACATCAGCTTCCCTTCCCAGCTGGGGTGCTGAGGGCACCAGGGCATGGGGGAGCCGGGCTGGGGAACCTCTAGCAGCAGATCAAGTGTTGTGCATTAGAGCAGCACACCCACTCTTCTGCTTCCCCCTTCAGGAGTGGGCACACGATGGAGACAGCTCTGTGCTCCAGGCTGATGCGTTTGTCTGGGATTTGGCCTGAAGCCTGTGTACCTGCAAGGGCAGGGCAAGGAGATGGCTCACCAGAGAGCAGTGACGGATGAATGACCACACTCTTGGTTTTTGTAAAGATTTTATTTTGCAAAAGCAGCATATTTAATGAAAGAGAAAAAACGTGCAGTGCTTGTGGGTTTTCCGCAGTTTGCCAGCACTTGGCTCTGAAGGGGAAAATGCTGCATTGCAGAGAGGCCTCCAGGCTGGATTCCTGACCCTGTAGGTAATGATAGCTCCTGAGAAGTGATGCTGTGCTTCCCCCAGGGACACTGAGACACCGCACCCCTGGGTCCCTGGGGAGATCCTGAGCTTGCTGTGCTTTGCTTGTGCACTGTGGTGTGATCACAGCTTATGCCTCCAGTGCCTGTAAGTCAGCACTGCTGAACAGCTGAGGGCTCTGGCCGGGCTCCCGGGTGGGGATGGTCCCATTCTGCTGTTGCATTCCAGCTGCTGGCTGTGCTGGAGATGTTCTATCAGCTGCACCTTCCTGCAGGGAGAACCCAGCTGTGTCCCTGCTGCACTGAGGAGCTGGCTCTGAGCTATCTGTGTCCATGGAGAAATCATCTTTTCATGCTCCTTCCTTTCCTCTGATTTTCTGCCAGATCACTGGTGCAAAGCATCAGTGCAGCATCTCCTGGCTTCTCTGTGGTGCTGCTCCTTTGGTGGAGTGGAACAATATGGGTTGGAAATTACCTGATAATTCTGAATGATCTGAGGGCTGAATCTGGGCTGAGAGAATGAACTTCCCTGGCCTCTCTGGCTTTTCTGTGAACTACCAGCAAAACAGTTTCTGCTGACTGCAACCAACTGCTCTGGGGATGCTGGGAAGCCAAATCTCAGCTTTGTGATTGCCTTCAAAGTACTGGATGACTTACCTGCTTTGGACAGCACACTTCTTTCCTGATGTGCTCCCTTTCTGGTGCTTTGCTGCAGGGTGAGGTGTCTGAAATAATTACTTTATCTGGGGCAGGAAGGAGAGGCAGCAGGATTCCAGATCTTTCTTGAGAGGAGTTTGGAAATGAATAGAACATGGATAATCTTTTTCCTAAGGGTTCTCCACCCTCCCAGGTGGCTCAGGAAACTCACACTACAGTGGTGCATGTGGGAGAGTCAGGTTGCTGTGGTCATTGTAGCCAAGCCTTCCCAGAATCTTCCCCTGAATGATACCAGCTGTAATAGGTCAGAGCCAAGGCTGGCACTCCGCCAGCCAGGCAGACAGTGGCTACTCGAGGATGGAGGCCCTTTGTGCTTAGTGAGCACAGGCTGTAGCTGCCCTGGGCTTTGGTTTCCAGGTGCACACGGTAGGTGGGACTGTGACAGGGTCCCAGCTGGGTGTTTGCAGGAGCAGGCGCCTTCTTTGTCTTTGGCTGAGCCCACAGAGGCATCCTTGGGAAGCTCTCTCCTGCTCCTTCCTCACAGAGTGTGCTGTGCTGCCTGGGCTTGAATTAGCTGCTGGAAGTAGATATGGAGCCATAACTACCCCTGAATGAAGATTCAAACACCATGACCCAGTAGAGAACTGGGCAAGAGGATAATGCATCATCCACTGAACTGGGAGGGAAGTGCAGCTCCTGGGAAGTTTCCCTGCAACAGCACAGGGACCAGGGCAATCCTGGAGCAGAGACCTTGGATATTAACTGCTGAGATTCTTCAGTGTCTGAGCCTCTTTACACTTGTCTGTCCCAGTTAGTAGTGTGGCTGGTGGGGAGAGGCAGCCCTGCTCCTGCTTGCTCAGCTCCACAAGGTCACTGCTGGCTTTGCTGGTGGGTGCTGGGACCATTGTCTTGGACAGGGATTGCATGGGAGGGCATTTGGGATTAGTAACTCACAGTGGTTCGTTATTCTGTTGTATCTTACTGTTAAAAAATCCTCAGGTTTCTTGAGACAATTGTTGAGGTGTTAAATGAACTTTAAGAAGCCCACGAGGTCACAGAGCCACTGGCCCATGGAAGTGCTCCATGGCGTGAGTCATGGCAGGCTTGGTGACCAGCAAGGCTCGGAATTCACTGAAAACTCTTGTTCCAAAATGTTTCCACGTGACTTAGTCTTTGTCCCAAGAGGTTTAACTAGAGCCCTGGAATATGAATAGCAGCTGTGAGAAGGAAGAACTAGAACATTCCTTATTTAGGTAATTTCCTAATAACCTCCCAGTTTCCTAAAAATAGTGCAGGATAAAATGCTCCACCATACCAGAGTGGCACTGAGCTGGGAAATGGGAGTTGCTGGGTAATCTAAAACTCACTCTATTATGTCTCACTCTGGCTCTAACATCAGGGAAATATTTACTATTTTTAGCTTGAATTTGAAGTTGTTGAAGCGTCTTAAGATTCCTGGGTATGTATATATTCATTATTTTCAATTGAAAGTGTACTCCAATTTCTCAAATAGCAGTGGAAACCTCCACATTCCTTTAGATCAACATTTAATATATATTTAGGGCAAAAGTAAAAAAAAAAAAACAGATCTAAAATTATTTAATCAATATGTAACATCAAAAAACTCCACCAGTTTAACTTCCTTTACCAATTTTTCCAGGTAACTTACATTGTTTACAGAACGTCTGTTGTAGGTTGAATCTGTTCCAAGAACTCTGTTTACTTTCTGTGATCTTTTCTAGTTAATTTCCTGCCCAGTGCTTAAGGCAATTGCTTCCTTCTGGAGGATCCCCCAGCTCTGTGTAGGGCTCTGCCTCCAGTGCCACCATCTCATCAGCTCTCCAGTGCCATCCTACTGTTCTTGATGCCACCAGAAGCCCTGCACAGCCTGGATGACGTTTGTTTCTGCTTCCAAGCATCACAAGTAGTGATAGCAGGGCTGGAGTAAGTCTGTGCCTGTCCCAGAAGCAGCTTTTGTTGGCAGACACTGCTCAGGGTGCCCTGCTCACTCACAGGTCTGTTCAGGCTGCAGACGAGGACCTTTGTCCTCTTACTTTACATGTGCACTGGGGGCAACGAGCTAATGTTGCTTGGTGCTTGGTGTTGTTCTTGGTGCTTGTTAGGCACCAAGAATAACTAGCCATCACAAATCTGCAGGAGGCAAAAGAATATCTGATCGGTGGGAGGAAAGTTGAAAGGCCAAAAGCAGAAAATGAAATTGGAGATGTTTGTGTGGCCACAACCTTTATACATAGTTACGCAAAGGACAGGCCTGGCCTTGGTGGAGTAGGGTCACCTCAAAAAACAAGGAAAGATAACAAACTAGGGATCAGATGAAGCCATGCTGGGGTTGAATGAGGTTTTATCACTAGCTCCAGTCACTTGTAGTGTCAGCTTGGATAAGTAATGAAACCAAGAAAGGATCTGATGCTGTCAGCATAATGCTCAGCCATGCAAGAAATGCTCTCTAGCAGAGAAGAGTGCACCTGTCTGGGTAATGCTTCGGGCTCTGCAGATTTTGGGGATAATCTGATCTGCTCAGTAGAAGGAACACAAGTATTTAACCTCCTGATTCAGCATAAGAAATGTGGGTCAAGGAATATTTTGGTTTTTTTCTTTTTCCTCGGCAGACCAGACAGTCATCTCCCAAGGGCTGAGAGATGTGGTGGCTTTCAGTGGCAGCTGAGCATGTCCTGCAGTCTGGGCCTTTGCTTCTCCTCTCCCTGGCTGCAGCGTGTTTACATTACGCATGTTCTGTGTGTGTGTGTGTACTTATCCCCTTGGCCTTATTTCTTGGAAAACCAGAATGACTTTGTTACCAGTGTACCTGCAACACATATCTTACCAGAAGGCGTCCAGGTAAATATTAATGTTTCAGTTTTCAACAAAACATACCCCAACAAAACGCCCACCTTTTTAAAGCTCAAGCTTGATTTTGAATATTCAAGTGATACCTAATTTATCTCCCATTTTTCAGGAGCTTAAAACTTTTGTATATTGGTGCTTGAGGAGACTGTGAATCCATTTTCCTTTTGCCTTAACCATAATTACCTACTTTTGCAGATTTCAAACATTTCTTTTACTAACTGTAAAACAGGCTCATCCTGTTTTACAGGAGCTTTTAAAAAACATGTAAGTTTCCTGTTTGTTAAAGAAAAGATGTTTCAGCCAACCTGAGATCCCTTCCTGGGCAGGGCATCCGTTTGGTTTGGTGGCCCAGTGGTGATGTGTTCCTGCTCCCTGCAGGGACCTGGGGCTGGAACACCAAGGGGAGATACCCTTTCAACCCTTTCCTGTGTCTCTTCTTGGGGTTTCGTATTCCCTCATCAGGTTCCAGTACATCCTTGCTGGAAAACTTCTGTCTCAAAGTCAGGGTAAACTTCTGGGTCTTTGGGAGCAAATTCCTTTGGCATTGGAAAAGGTAAATTAGTTTCTTCTCCTAGAAGGACAGTAAGGGTTGGGTGTGCAATCCCTTGACACCTGAAAGGATCTTAAACCTGTTGGAACTGGGGGAAGTGGGGTATAAATGGAGGCAGTAACTGGAGAGGACAGCCCCAACAAAGGTCAGATGTGGGAGCTTGAACGGAGCCTGTCCAGTGTGATACAGGGCTGGTGTGACAGGATGGCCTGGGGACTTTGGAAGTCAGTAAAGGTCAGTTGGATCAGCCTGCGTGGGTTGGAAAGGGCTGTCAGCTCTGATGAAGGAGGCTTTATCTTGATTTTTCTGTAAATATTTCTTCTGTCTTCAATTTACTCCCATTTTCCCAGGCATTGCTCTGAAGGGTTCAGGTTAGGACAAGCCCTCCTGGGTCTGACTGCCACAGTCACAGGCAGCTCTGGAGTGGAGGTATTTCCAGGAAAATAAAGTTTGAAGGACATGCATTGCAAGCCACAGGCCTTGGGAATGCCTTTAACTCCTCATTGGAGATTTTAGATTCATACTTAGATACTGGAGCATTTTCAACATCATGTTGATACAATCAGTTAGCAAACAATGACTTTTCTTTTCAATTTCCTGTAGGAGAAGTTTTGATTTATGGGTCATTTTTAGCTTCCCTTGTACATGCCTGGTTACCCTGCCCTGTCCCTGGGTGTGGGCTGCTCCTGCTTCACCACAGCCTGGCACCAGCTCCCTGGGCAGCACTTGCAGGAGTCAGACAGGAGCCCTCAAAGGGGGAAGGGTTGGGGAGAGGCAGAGCTGCAGATGAAGCTGAAGAAGTCTTGCCCAACTGTGAGGAGAAGCAAAATCTGATGTGAGGAGCTGGCAGTAAGGGCCTGTGTATTTACCTCCTATCAGTCCTGCCAGTCTTTCCTGCAATAGAAAAGCCCTAATTTAATGGGTCACAAAATGAGAGTGTATATAAAGGGCACTGCTAAAATCTGAGATCCCTGCTATTAACAGAAACATGGGATAATATTCCTGGGTGGGGTGAGCATGCTCCCAGTGTGCTCTCAGAGAAGGCAAATAACAAATTCAGTAGTGCACTATAAACTTCTGACCTAGACAACTTGTTTGGTTTTTTTTTCTTTCCTGAACCCAGATCTTACCTCCAATGTAACAGGAGTTCACAAGCAAGTCACACCAGTTAGGCATCCAGTGGAATTTGTTATTGGGGTTTATCTGTTCCCAAATACAGATACTGCTAAGAAACAGTGAAAACCTTCAAACAATGAGAAATTTAGAGCCTAGGCTGTCACAGCAGGAGAAGCTGAGCATGGGCTCCTGTAGGTATATTTAAAGGAAGGTGAAGTGGAATCTTCCGTGCTGTCAGAGCCTCATGGTAATGCAGGATGGAGGAATCTGTGCCCGTGTTCACTGGCACATGCTGGGATTTTTATTACAAAGCTCTGATCTCAGACACGGGGGTGGAAGTGAGGTGGGCTGTTTGCAGGTCTCTGTTTCATCAGCACCTTGTTCTGAACAGAAGGTGAAGCCCTTTTGGCATCTCCCACTGATTCCAAACATGGACTCACGAGTAGTAGCAAATGCACAGTACTGGTCTTCCAGCATCCCCAGGCATCACCCTGGGGGAGGCCAGCTAGGAGTCTCCTGGAAATCTTCCAGAGTGCTGGGTGTTTCTGCAGGCGTCAGAATGGCAGAATTCTATTTTCACACAGCAAGTAATTTTGAAATATTTGATACCATATTTCACTTGGGCTCCTTTTTTTCATACCACAAACTATGTTATGGTGGAGTAACCTAAAGGTAAAATCATGCCATTACATGGTAAAATTCTTTCTTTTTAAGAAAAAAGGGAAAAATCCCCAAACTCCAAGAGTTTAAGTGACAAGTGGGAAAAAACCAAAAAAAGATCAACTTTCTTTAGCTTAAAAACCATATCCCCAAAGTACGTGGCAGCCCTGCCCTCCAGTGCTGTTGCAAGTGAGGTGTTGGTGCACAGTTCTCGGCCCAAGCCTGGGCTCACCTGAGTATTCTTTAAGACAGATTAGAGTGGTGATTTTTGTAGGTTTTATTGGGTTTTATTTTGTACTTCTTGTGGCTGGTTGATTTTTGAGGATGGTGGTGATGGTTATAGTATTTTCATAGGATTTCACTGCAAGACAACCAAGATCAACCTCACACTTTGACAGCTGACAGGCTCTGTAAAATCCCTGAAGTACTTTGAGCATCTAAGATAACAATTATGATAATTTCAGTAAGCTACAAAAGAGAAGGAGTGTTTATGTGATTCATGACTAACTGGAGCTTCCCTTCACAGCATTGAAGGCGAGTACGTTCCCGTGGCAGGCGATGAGGTTACCTACAAGATGTGCACCATCCCTCCCAAAAACGAGAAGCTGCAGGCAGTGGAGGTAGTGATCACTCACCTGGCCCCTGGCACCAAGCACGAGACGTGGTCGGGGCACGTCATCAGCTCCTGAGCTGTCCCCGGGAACGTGGCTGCGCCGGCGTGGGCTCTGCTCAACAACTGGCTGCAGGGACCTGCCTGAAGAATGTTGTGCCTGAGGAAATACTGCATTGTCAATAAAGTAGAAGCAGGCCAAAATCACCTTTTTTTTTTTTTTTTTTTTTTACAGCCAGCCTGATAAAAAAAAAAAAAAAACAAGGCTAATGAAAAAATATCAAGCATAATGTGTTTACAAGAAATGTATTTAAGGAGACCTAGTTTGTGCGCTTGGTGGAGGAGGGGAGGTTTGGGTTTTCTTTGGTCTTGTGAGCTCATTCCAGGAAATGTCCAGGGGAAGGGGGGAGAGGTTTCAAGGAGAGCTCTTCTAGTGCAGATGGTCAAGCAAACTCTGAGCCCTGGGTGTTGTGTGATCCCTGTGTTCCCTTGGGCTGCTCTTCTAGGGCTGCAGTACCTTTATTGCTGATAACAGTGCCTGAATGCCTTGGCTTCACAGACAGAGTGGTCATTGCTGATTTGTTTCCTCATGGAAGGAAGTTCACAAACAGAGCAGCTGCCACAGAGTGGACAATCTCCATTAGGTGGTTACACTCCAGTGCCCAGCAGGTGCACCACTGCAAATGGTGTGGCTGCACAGGTGTGGAAACAGTGTTGTGGTGGTAAAGCTGGGGTTGTTTGTGAATTTACTTAGGTGCCTTGGTGGTTGATTAGCAACAGATTTTATAGGCCAGTATTAAAAAAAAAAATAGAATTCCATCCCAAATTTAAATTTGCTTCAAGGTAAGTGGTAGCAAACTGTAGAATAGTGGATACTTCATAGCCCCTGAATTTTGACAAGGCTGAAGATTTGCCTTCTAGACTGCATACAGCTGCCATGGTGTGCCACTGGGCAGGCAGGACACCTGCACTGCTGCACAGCAGGTGTGTGCTCCCCAGCTGCCTGTGTATTAAATATGTGTGAATTACTCAACAGGCTGAGCTGTCTTGGTGGAGTAGATTCTGCATCTGTTTCCCTGGCAAACTTGCTTGGTAGGATGTAACAGGGCCACCCTTCCCCAGACTCTTCGTGTAGTTGTAGTGCTACTAAGTTGGTTTTGTTCCTACTTGCCTTCCACATCTTTTTTTTTCAAATGAAGCATTTTTCTCTAATATGTTCCTAACAGTGGATTTTTATTGACTTTGGGAAAAAAAAAAAAAAAAAAAAAAAAAAAAAAAAAAAAAAAAAGGCACAACTCTTGTTAGTTGTATGAAACAGTGTAGCTTCAGTTGTGTATTTGGAGCTTCACCAAGAGGTGCTTGCTTTCAGGACCTGTCCTGAGCCTTTCACAGCAGCTGGTCCGTCCCCAGGTGTGGTGCAGGAACTGCTGTGCTGGCTTGTTTTCCTTTAGCTGTACCTGTGTTACACCATGGTGTAGTGGGGTTTGGATTTGGTTGTGTTTTTTATGACCCATAGGACTTGGTAGTGGTGGGTTTGTCACTGTGCAGCTTGTTGGAATGTCACCCCCTGCTTTCTTTACAATAAATGCAACCATTTCAGTGCTTTAATGTGTTTCCAGTCTGCTCCCTGGGTAGCTGGTGCTGAAGAGGATCAGCATTAAAGAGGAGAATGGAGGTGCCTGAATATGCACCCCTGTGTGGTGACATTTACGTTTTATTTAAGGAAATGTTTTCACAGCCCCTGACTGCAATTAACAGAACAATTAGAAAATAATGCGGCCGGCACATGTCAGAGGAGGCTCCCAAGGCAGAGCAGCCAGAAATGCTGTGTTTGGGGCTGAAAACAAACCTGGGTTTGGTCCTGAACAGGGTATTTTGCACAGGTAACTTTCTGCCACTACAGCAACCAGCCCTGCAGTAAAATAACCAATTCATCAGACACAGGACATGGAGTACGCACAACACAGCAGCTCTTGAATTGTCTGTCCTTAAAGAGAACTCCTACACTATGGATTGTTCTGGTCCAAAGTCAGCTCCCATTAAAACAGGAATTACCCTAGGGAAGAAGTGTGCTAGAAGACAAAACAGTTTTGGTGCATGAAGTGCATTGCAGCTCCCCCTCCTTTTTTTGTTAAGCTCTTTTGGGGATTTCTGTGGTACACAAAGATTCTATTCTCTGCTTTTTTACTGTGCGAGTATCACATCAACCTGGAACTGGAAAGATTCAAGTCAGTCATTTCTTTGTACAGACAGGCAGCATGCAACAGGTCTGCTTTAAGTATTTTATTTGCCAAGATGACAGTATTTGAAACAGTATTTTTTCGTGATAAAATGAGATTTTATTCTCCTTTACTAAATCAAACTGTTCATACAGTTTACTTTCCTAATGCCAGATGAGAAAAGTAATATTAACAGTTACATATTGTCAGGCATGGACTTGAATTTTAATAGAAACATAATTTAGGTCATTTTTGTAGTATGAAAAATCTCACCTACCCTTAATGCCATAACCAGGAATCTCAGAAAATGATCAGAAAGTGACAGAAATATATATTGCTAATGTGCTGAAGTTATTTTAATTAATTTTTACAGATGATTTTTTAGATTTGGTCTGCAAAGAGTGTAGGTACTGTGACCTGTGTCTTAGCATCACACCCATCCTGAGGAGGGAAACTTTGGCACCAGCTGGTCCAGTGTTCCCAGGGGTGGTAGTCAGGGACTTCTGGCTCAGTTCCATTTTCCCATTCCCAGGAATAAATAAAACCTTTCCCTTCTACTCCCCTTCCAGTTTTAGACTGTCTTGTGCTATATGAATTAACATGAATTATAAGGTAAGTATTTTTAAAAAACCAACCGCATCTTTTAAAAAGCAGCCTCAACATAAAAAACTAGGGGTTAAGCCTTACAGGCCAATTTTGAGACCGTGAATCAACTAGAGGCAGATTATACCTCCCCTTCCCCCCTTAAATGGTAATTAATTAGTTAAGGAAGTTTACAGGTATTTTAAAAACCAACCCAAAATATAACCCAACCCAAACCCCACAACCAAGAAAAGAAAACAATTTATGTGACTGGGAACTGAAAGGATGGTGCTAAATGAGCTCTGCTGTGTTCCCCTAGTCAGCAAGGGGTGTTCAATTAAAACATTTCCCTTCAGTAATGACTGACCTGCAAAGCACCTGCTATTCATGGCCAATTATGAAAAACAATACCGAATGAAGGTGATGTTTCAAGTTATTTTGCTGTTTTAACCGTCTTGGAAGTGTGCAGTCTTATTTAAAAAATAGCTCTTCACAGATTCTTCTTGTATCCTGTGGAGATGTGACACTGTGGCCTTCTGTTCTGGAGTCTGTGAAAATTTCATAGTCATTCCCTCCCTGGAAGCAGAAGAGGATTTAATTTTATTTAACATAAAGCATAGTCACAAGAAGGGACACATGAAGGGCAACAGAATGGACGTTTGCAAGGGCCTGCAGTGATGAGGCTCAGGGTACAGCAGCACTGCCACTGTATGGGCACACATCCCCAAAATCCACAAATTTCACAGGGTCAGCATCAGCTCTTAGTACTTCAACTCTGGAAATGCTGCACTGCCACTTAGAGGGTTTAAAATGAACTGCCTGTAAGCTGCCAGAGGGACAGGTGATTACTTTTGCAGCTGATGTTGGGGGGAAAAAAACTTGAATTTCAAGCTTGTCTTTTTCTTATAAAACTTCACATTTTAAAGTTTATAAATTTCTTTGTAACTTAAAGTTTTATAACTGTGAGTTCTTATAAAATTAAGCCTTTTCTTACAAAACTTAGCCTGACACTATCTCTTGGCCATATTCAGACAGCTTCAATTTCATGCAAGTCCCTGTGCTTGCCAGTGCCCTTGCAAGCTCTTGTCAGCATTCTTAAAAGCCTCTGAATTGCCCTGCAGAGCTCGGCCCCATGATGAGGGATGGGGACTTTGTTCAGCTCCCCAGGGAGGAGACAGAGCAGTGAGCAAATTAAATAAGACGGGAAATAAATATGTTTAACAAACACCAGCTAACAAGAAGCATCAATCCATACTGACCGAGCAAGATAACAAGTGTCACACAGTCATGTCACCTAGGTGTTTAACAGAGTTACAGAAGTTCAGTTTTAAAACAACCTCTATTAAGTCAAGAACCCTGTGTTCACTTCAGGAAACAGAAGGAAAATTTCCCAGCTGCAGCTGACACGTGTTTATATCCTGACTTCAGCTCTTGTCAGGATTAAGGTTATAAGGTTAGAACCTACAATCCTTGTGGTTTAAAACACAGCAGCTCTCAAATTAATATAACAAACTAATATACTCACTGGCATGGTCTTGTCTCCAAAGAAATAAATAGTCTTGTATCCATCCTTGGCAACAATTCCTAAGCAGTATCTTTTATCCCAGCCCTCTGGGAACACATCGATGCTTATCTGCCCTCCTAGGAGAGAGAGGAACCAAGATTTGTTTCATTTTAAGAACATACTTCTGAAGGGAGAGAAAGTGGAAAAAAAACCCCTAAACTGGATAAGACTTTAGGCAGAGGGAGCTTTGCAGAAGACAGAAATGTTATGAGACTCTGCCCTGCAAGTACAGAAAGTGTTTTATAGGGTATCAGTTATTACAGTGGTGATTCAGAGATTATTTATCCATTCAACAAAGTCTGAGCATGCTCCCAAATACTCACTGCTATCCAAGTGAACCTTTCAGAAAGAATTACATTTTACACTTTTAAAAAGAAAGGACACAAATGAACACAGCCTGGTGTATCTACAGCCATGAAATCATAGGCAAAAGACTTTCTAAGGCTTTCAGAGTAGGAAAGTGAAGAAATCAGCCCTTTTAGCACACCCTAACAGGACAAGAACTGTTCCAGTTCTGAGCCCTTGGCCTTCACCAATATCTGAGCATGATTCCCAGCTGAAGCAGGTGTCCAAAAGGTATTTACAACATACAGGGGAGAGGAGAGCTACACTGCAGTTCACTTTTGCCTTAGTGCTTCAGCACTAATGGCAACCATACTTTTCAATTCTGAAAAATAATAAAATAATAAAATACTATAATTTTTTTTCCTTAAGCTTGCACTTGGTTTTGGATTCTTTCCTTCCTCTCACACAATGCAGGTATAGCTGAAGAACCAAGGGCAACTGAACAGCACTGAGGGAGTAGTTCTGATCAAAACTGATTCACAGAAACAACTCTGACTAATCAGAAGCATGTAATATGCTCCAAAATGAGCAGAATCAGTCACACAACTGACAGCAAAGGACAAGATGTCAAGAGATGAAGTTCTCTTTGTTGATGGATTTCAATTACAATGTCCCAATAAAAGCCTGAGGGGAAAGAGGCTCAGTCTTGCCTGCAAGCACCCCCAGAGAGACCTATCACACAAATGAGACGGTTGTCACAGCCACAAGAGAGCATGACTTAAATGAAATTTAAATTAACTGATGTTTTAAATGACATTCTTTTGAAGTATTACCTATAGAAAATGTGAGGCCTTTGCCTGCAAATTCTCTTTGTAGATCAGCTACAAATTTCTCTCTTATATGCGCCTTCTGTTAAGAAAAAAAGGAAACAAAAGTAAACATCAATTACATGCTGTGTTGATTTATCAATGAAAAAACAACCCCCAAAAACGAATGATTTTATTGACTTGAATGGACCCAGGCTGTTTATACAAAAAAGGACTCCAAGAAAGTATGGTTTTACCTAGGACAGGGTTTTTCAGGAACCCCATGTATAGAAGCAGGAGGTTCAGTACTCTGGATATTGGTTTAAAAACAAACACCAAACCCACCCTTCTGCAAGCAAACATTGCTACTCTGCAACAAAAAAAACCATTGCCTGTTGCCTGAGGTCTGAACGAGGAAGTTAATTAACATGGAAAGGATTAAAATGAAAAAAAATTGCACAAATTAAAGAAGTTTTTTAAAAATCATAACCTGGCCATAACTGCCTCTTCCAGGAGAGCTGGGTATTTTTCAAGAGTTGTAACTCACTTTATCAAGTTCATAGAACTCAAGTCGTTCTTCCTGGCTGCAGCTTCTTCCAATGGGGGACACATTTAGCATCCCATTTCGAAACTCAATGAAAGTGCCTCTGCAAGGGAATTGATTAACAAAATGGAAAATAGATGAGAAAATTGCTCAAAACACTAAATATCATAATAAATTTCCATTTAATTCTAAAGGCAGAGGGAATCAGCTGTCTCGTATGCATAAACCTCAAACATGCAGATACCTCTGGCACCAAGAAGTCTTTCGGACTTTGAATCTGGCAACCTCAACATCATCCTTCCTGACCTTTAAAAGTACGATTTGGTTTTATCAGTGTGACTGGAGCATCCCATCAGCCTCAGCCTGACAGGCCAAGCTGTCAGTTTTGGGGTGAAGCAGCAAAATTCACAGCAATGTGGGCAGCATCCTGCCCTGCCCCACATGGTGCATTTGTGTCTGGAGCAGCTGCCCCTTGCACATCACACAGAGCTGGTCCAGCTGCACTTCTCATCTCTGGAAAACACTATGCTGCTGAATTCCACACATGGCAAGGGAGCACTACTACTTCAAAACTGAATCTCCTTTCCTCTGACATAAAAATGCTGAATCAGAATTTCACACCCTGTGCTCCAGCTGGGAGCCTGTCTTTGTATGCATGGATGGAAGGAGCTCTATTTCACACACACAGTGTTGCTCCAAAGCAGAAATTACTCATTATTTGCTAGGCGCCCTGAGCTGAGCTTTACATCCCCCGTGGAGAGCATGGCCACACTGAGATGTCTGTGTGCACATACCTCTTCTTCGGCAGTTTAATCTTTGCAATGTAACTCAGGCAGTAGTTGATGACATCTTGAAGGATGTCCTCGCCCAGGTGGCCCTGAATGCTCTAATAAAACAAACACCATTCAACCAAGGGTCCAGAATTTGAGATTCTAAAAGCAAGTCACACGGAAAACACAGACATTGGGTAATCAGGCATGGGTAGTACCACAGAGAAACAAACACGCCTTCAATCAGTTACCTTAGCTGATGCTCACATGGTACTAATTAAAGGCTCTCATTTTTCTTTTTGTTCACTTTATTACACCGAACTGTCCTTTAATATGAATCCTACTTGCACCTGCTTCAGAAGGAAGCTGTGGGCCACAGGCAGCAGCCCTAAACAAAAAGCTGCATTTAATGTCTGCTATAGCCAAGCACGAAGAAATGGAGCTTGTTCCTGCAGGAAACTGGTACCACTGGTCAAGGCAGCAAATTCAGCTAGGGTCTCTTTTAAATGTTTACTCTCCATTGCTTACATTAAATATTACATGCCAAATGAATGATCCATTAACAGCACTAACATATGAAACCAGAAGTAATTTTGGTCTTCGGAAGGGTGATTACAAAGGACTACACTGTAGCAATAACTCAAAATCTTGCTTAGAAAATTTCTCTTTCCCCCTATTGGAAATTTCACACTTACCTGCTTGTTCAAGAATTTCCCATCTTTGTATGCTACCAGGCCGTTTTCTGCAAACACATAGTCATATTTTTCAATCACTGCAAACAAGCAAAAAGACAGTAACTCATCACTTCTCCTGTATGCTTAATGCAGAATTGTCTTATATGTTAAATAGGTTAAAATACAGCAAACATTAGCTCCTAAAGCATGAAAGTTTCAGCAGCATAGCATCAAGCACATGATTAATGCTAGTCCCATTTCTCACTAAAATTAATGCACATCTCATATCACAGCAAGTCATTTGTCTGACTTAGAGGTTTTACTTAGAGGCATATGACTCTTTGCATTAAATGTAAAGAAATGACCAAACACCTCAAATATTGCAAACACCTGGCACACAGCCTGGCTAGAGAGCAAGTCGAATCCTTTTAGGTTTGTTTCCTCAATGTCACTAATCTTTAGCAGATGTCTGGGAGTTGAGTCTTAGCACAACACAAGATGATATGGTTTACTAGAGACCATTTGGAAAACAAACAGACTCAATTGTCTGGGCACTACAGGAGGCTAGCAGTGGCATCAATTAAGTAAAGACCATTACGAATAAAGGACAAAGACAAGAACCCATACGTGCAACATAACCCCACAGTGAACAGAATCAGGTCCTTGCGGGATGGACAGCTGAGCAGCCCACACGTGTCATGTCACACACAGGACTCCACTGTACACAGCAGTGTGAAACAGCCCTCCCAAGGTCCTGTCACCAAGGCAGGATTGCACCATGAGTAACAACCTCTTAATGTCATATCGAGATACCTGTACAGTGCAAACAGGCTGCGATTTCCAAATGCCGGTAAGTAGCTCCTCATACTGAGTGCAACACAACATCACCAGGAAGGCAGTTAAAAGCAAGGGAAGAGGAGGATGAACGGGGTTTAACCTCCGCTTAACCTTCACGCCGTGCCCGCGGGCCCTGAGCGCGGATTGCATCAGCGCGGCCCTTACCGTCCTCGCCCAGCTGCTCGCGGATCTTGGCGAAGTCCGAGCCGCCCACCACTCCCACCTTCACCTTCTGCCGCAGCCGCTGCAGGAACGCCGCCATCTCCGCCGAGACTTTCTGGGGTCCAAAACAGAGCCGTCAGATTTGCCAGAGGCCAGCGCCTCCATTCCGCAACCATCAGCACAAACCCGCAGCACCGTGCGGGTCTTTAAGCGGCGCGGAAGCCGCGGGACCGGGAGTGCGGCGCGGGACGCGGTGTGCGATCCCCCCCGCTCCCCGCGGGCTCGCAGCCCCGTCCCGCACTCGCCTGCCGCGGGGCCGTGAGGGTGCCGTCCACGTCGAACAGGCAGAGGGCTGAGGGCGGCGGCGCCATGGCTGGTGCGGGCTGGGGGCCGCCCCTTCCGCCGGCGCGGGGCGGGCGCGCAGGCGCGCTGGGCGGCGGGACCATGGCGCTGGTGAGGCCGCGGCCGCCGCGCCGGGCTGCTCCCCATTCCCCTCCTTCTCCCCTTTCCCCGTCCCCTTTCCCCGTCCTTGTCTGCACCCCGTCGCGGGCCGCTCGGGGACGGGTGCTTGCACAGACAGACATGTGCCCGCGTGTGTTGCAGCGTGGCGGGGACACCGCGGAACTTCTCCTCCTGCCTTTTCTCCGCAGTGCTGCACGTTCCCAGCCTCTGCTCCCTCCTTCGGCCTGGCGCGCCCTCTCCTCCCCTTTACCGTGCTTAGTCCACTTTTCTGTTTCCCTAAAATTGCTGTTTAAGTGGTTGTTTAACGAGTCGCCGATTTCATCAGGTAGAAGCAGCTTTCACTGTGGTACTGCTCAGACAGCGAGAGGCCGGGGGTGTGTAAGGCTCCGTCACTGAGCTCACCGATATCGGCTGTATTAGCAAAGGTTCCCTTTCGGTCTGCACGGAGGGATGCCAGCACAAACACCAGTTTCCGATCAGAACACTGGTTTAAGGTTACAGTGAGCTGGGGCTTGTGCTCTTCTGTCTGTAGATGCCCGAGGGACCAACTCTGCGCTCACTGATTGAGTTTTAAAGAGGACTTAAATGATGACCTGTGGGAATCTTTCCTTACAGGCTTGGCTCCGCACAGTTAGGACTAAAGTCTGCACGGCACCAGCTTTTGGGAGATGTCTACAGAAGGAGCTCTGGACACGGTCATGGAGAAGGGAAGATGCTTGCCTGCCCTGGATTTTTGGTTCGTGGGAGTGTTTGCAGTCACAAACGCAGCAAGTTCGTGGTGTCAGTAATTATCTCAGGAGACCACGGGAGCCATCTGTGTGTCTGTCCCACTTGGCCCCTGCTGCTGTGGTCCAACAGAAAGCTGTGAATGGGAGGACAGAAGAGTTCAAATTGGTCTACAGGTTCCCAGGGATAAAGTACTGCAGGGTCCTGTCCAGGCTGAAGCTGTTGCAGACTGCCACATCCATGGTCATGCTGCCGCCCATCTGCTACCTCTACCTGCAGGACCAGGTGTCTCAGAATATCTTCTTCTATACAACTGGCATTGCTGTCTTTGCTGGGGCAATGTTGTATGGTATGAGCTACTTTTTCAGAAGAATTATTGGATTAATCTACTTAAGTGAAACTGGAAAAACTGTCAGAGTGTCCCACCTGACATTTTGGGGAAGACGTAATGACATTTACTGTCCCATAGAGACAGTGATGACTTTGGATGAAGTTGGAGATAGCAAGGACGAGTTACTTCGCCAGTTCAAACTGTATAACAGTACAGATACTTTGTATTTTACAATTAAGTATGGCCAGATTGTGGACAGACAGAAGTTTACTCAAATATTTGGAGAATTTGTGTGACAGAGCAGTTAATTTCCAGTGATTTTCCATGCTGCATGTTTATTGTGCTTATTGTTCCATGAGGTTTAAATAGTTTACCAAACTACACATCTCTGTCCTTTTCTTGTGCAAAGCCTGCTGTAAGTGCACCCAGTGTAGAAAGTCACACTGGTAAAGCACAGCTCACTGGATTAAAGCTCTTGCAGCTTGTGCACGGTGTGAGAAGTGTCTGTTCCATGTCAGATTCTGTGATGTCACAGCATTCCAAGCCTGAACTGTCCTCCTTGGAATGTACCATAGGAGGCCAAATTACTGGAGCTGACTCTGGCTGTTTGCTTCAGTTGGCCTCTTTGGTTGTTATGAAACATGAAAAAGCTCTTGAAAGAAATGCAGGAGCTGCCAGAGCATCCTCACTTCAAACTCAGTGTTTCTTTCGGCCAATTTCAGGTTGGCTTTGGAAGCCTCTGGAAAGTCGAGCTGGTCTGGTACATCCCTATGATGGGTACTGCTGAACGTCAGAGAGAGACATGCTCATGTGTTAGTGCCATGGAGGGAGCTGGGAAGGTGTGTGGGGTGTCCTGGCCTCAGGAGGGTCCTCCAGGATGGGAGTGGAACTGGGCAAAACAAGGGTGTGTGCTGCAAGAGACACTGGCAGCTGAGCTGTTAAGTTAAAGGCTGGGACAGTATTTCAGGAGCCTCTTACAGAAATTGCCACGCTCCACTGGAATAGGAAAAGCAGCACCTGTGTCCATGAAAGATTATGGTCTTCTTCCATGGTACTGTTATGATTCCTCCTTTTCCAAAATGACAGTAGAAATGAGGAATTTAAATCCAAGAAAGAACCAAACGTACCTGTAACACGTGACATTTTTTGAATTGTCAGAAGGTAACTCCTTACACTACTCTTCTAGCTCTAACTTCATTTGAAACCAGCAAATAAACTGACCCTCACCAATAATCTGGAGTGTTCTTTTCCTTATTTCTTCCTCATGTGAAGTGAAACCTCTGTTTCTTGGTGGATCAGCAGAGGCAGGTAAGTAGAACAGCCATTTAAGTGCACAGGGTAACCCTGAACTACTATTTCTCATGTTGGATTTTTCAGAATGGGGTTCTACGGGTTTAAATTTTGGCTGATACTGTGTGGCACAGCAATAATAAAAGAAATCCAAGTGTTCCTTGGTGTAAACACCATGGCAGCAAAATACAGTGGGCTGTACAGGTACAGTGTGTTTTTTGGAGGTTTATCTTCATCAGAATGTATTTCATATACAGTAATAGTTCAGTTTAGGCATGTACTGGGTGTAAAATGAAAAGCCCTAGAGAAGTTCAATTATAAATATTTTATTTAAGAATATTGATTACACATGATTGATGTCATTTGTTATGAATCTGTGTACAGTTACTAGTTACACTATGAAGTGTACTTAAGTATTTGTTTAAACATTTATTTGGCACTGTCCACAGTATGCTGTAAACAATATTAACTTTATATGCTTCAGCTGCAGTGCTTTCTATATATTCTCTAATGATTTCATCAACATGTTGTACACAATTCTACAGTTACCAAGTGTCAGTAAAAATTATAAAAACACCTAGAGTAGTCATAACAAAAGTGAAGATGTGGTAAGACTTCAAATTACTGGACCTTTGCTTCTGTAAAAGTACAAGACTTGCTAGAGACATTCACTAAAACTACTGCACTGATATGTTGAACAAACTAATTCCCAAAATGCTGTCAAATCCAGTTCTTGGTTTGACTTTCCTTTTGCTGATAATATGCTTACGAGGACAGCAATGACAATGAAGTTTTGTTGAACACCAATTTTTACCAGTCCTTCCCCCAGATTTCTACAACCTCTGTTCAAAAACCTGCTCAGGTTCTGCCCAGCTGGTACCAGAATTCTGCTTTCTGCAGAGGTTTACAGAAATCCCACGGGGTTGAAGTTGGCAGAAGTAACTGTGCTTGAGTTTCCCAATACCAGTACTTTAAAATGGGAAAACCATGATTAACACTTCTCAAAGCAGGTAAGGAACCTTTTCACATTTTGGTAGCTGTATTAAACATCTAAATCTTTTAACTTCTCTGTCTCTTATGATGTACTTAAAAATTGTGGTCAGGTCCTGATAGGGCAACTGTAAAGTCCATTGTGGTCCCTGTGTTTTGGTGCACAACAAAAAGTTAAACTTAGTAAATAAAATCCAGATGCTCACCAAGAAAAAGAAAGGCACCAGATCTAGTTCAAGTCAACCTACAGCAAACAGTAAAGAGACATCCAAAACAATTCTCTGGAAGGAAACAAATTAATGAACTGCTGACACATTTTTTGATCCTGTGGCTTTCTAGAAGATCTCTGAAGTATTGATGACTTAGAATATACTATTAGAACAAAAATAGAATTACTTTGCATTATAAATGTGCAGTCAGGACTAGGCCTTCACTGTAGTGGCTCTGATACCAGATAATGGCTAAGATTAAGCATTTCTGCTTTAGTTTTACAAAATACCTCAAGTATTCATGTAGAAGTTGTAATAGATAAATTAATGGCTATTGTGTGTTCTGGGCAAATGGTAAAATAATCTGGAATCATTCTAGACTGCTGGCAGAAGTGGAAGAATGTGCTTTCTCCATGGTTTTCTAAGCTTTGTCAAATTACATACTTCAGGGTAGAGTTTTCTCTGTACAAGTCTGCTTGTAAGAGAAGTCAAAAGTTTTAAAACCCATCCATGATGAGGACGAAAGGACAAGGGCCTCAGTGCCACTTGCAGTGCTGTAGGTATGGCTGAGTGCCCTGTGAAGCAGTGAGTGCAGGCTGGGCAGAGCTGACAGTGCCCTGATGCAGTTGGTGTGGCAGATGGCCTGTACTCAAGGGAATAAAGCTGGAAATTATCCTGTAGAATACTGTGCTTGGCAGTGGTGGAAAGCAGAGCTTTCCCTGAAACACTGATTTTTATTCCAGCTGCCATTAGAGAATGGCACTCTCTGCGTGGCAGGCGTGTGGCTCTGACTGTTTGGCCACAGTTGTTGCTGCTTCTGGATGCAAATCTACCAAGGTCACCTGGGGAAACAGACTGTACCAGGTCCTGCTCAGACAGTGGAGAGTCAGGGACATGGCTGTAGGGAGGACTCTGCAGTTACCATGGCCCAGGCCAGAAGAGGGAGGTTCTACGGAATGCGCCAGGCCACGTCTTCTGGGGAATGCACAGTGAGGGACAGCTGCATGTACCTGCTGGTGACCAGTGCCAATGCTCTGCCCCGGGCTGTGTGCAAGGAGCAGCTTGCCTTGGGCAGGATTACAGACAGAACACAAACCTCAGTTTATAACTTTACACTTATCTTGTAAGTAGAGAAGACATGAATTAATGCAAACTAATTTCATAATCAGCTGTTCAGTGCAAGGGAACTGCTTTTTACTTGAAGTTTGCTAAGATGTCACTGAAAATGTTCAGAAAGAGGTGAGCGTGGTGATCCTTGAAGATCAGTGTTGGACGAAAACGAATGGATCTGTCTCCACAGCCTCCCAGAACAACACCTGAAGTAAGACAGAATAGGTCCTCTAGTCATTTCCATCTTTGCCAAATATCCAGAAAAATTCAGGTCTCTGATTGAGAATACCCTCACTGTGGAGGGCCAACAGAAGCTCCCCAAATCCTGCTGGCCACACCATGGTACAGCACATTGTGGTGTGAATGGCCTCAAGCTTCACATCACCTTAGAAGAACACTGGGTGCCTGGAGCTGTTCCATAAAACACTTGGAGTATTGGGATGAATCCTGACAGCAATGTAAAGAATCTATCCAGGACAAAGCTCAAACAGAGGTACAAGACACAGGAGGTTTGTTTGCAATTTGGTTTTTAAAATAATTCCTTTTTAATGACAAAAAGTTAAAATGTCTCAGTGCTAGCAAACCTGTCTCCGTAATGCTTTAAATGCACTTTTTACCCCAAAATCAATTCCTGGAAATGTTTGAGCAACGAGAACCCATATTACTAAGCTGAGCTTACCCTGCCTCAAAGCAGAGCCTTGGTTTACCATGAAACAAACCACTTGTCTTCTCTCACTGCTTGCTTTGTTTCCAAGAACAAAAAATATTGTCTCTTACACTCTAAAATTTTTGGTTTCACCACAGTTTAGATGCACCCTGCCTGCTTCTTTCAAGAGATAGTAACAGCAAAAACAGACAGCAGCAAACACAGGGCCCATACAGGTAAATTCAAAGAGAATGTTAGGTGTGGATCCCAAGGTTCCCCTCTTGCTACCTGGGTCTATGTGCAGCTGGTAACAATACTGTGGGAAAAGAGGGATGTCACTGTAGATCTGTGCCCATTTTAGACACTCATATTTCATCATTAGGTATTTCTAGGTATAGGAAATACATATTTATAAAACTCATAGTTCTTCTCCCCGTGTTTTCCTCAGTGACATTAACTTCTAACGTTCCTGTTTTTAGAAGTAAGCCATGTCCACGGGCACCTGAGGTCACTGCAGAGGACTATGAAACTGTCACAAAAACTCATGCCCTATACAGATCTCTTCCAGTAACCTCAGATCTGCAGAGACTGGTAAATGTACACACCATGCAACAGACTGCTCTGAGGTCTCTGACAACAAGTATTTCCAGAAAAGTCTAAATACAGCTTTGTCATTTCACTACTGTCCTGTGATACTGAAATACACATACACCATATGAAAAGGAAAATGTGAAGCATTACCTATGCCATTGTTTGTCATGTGAAGCTCATCCACACACACAAAGTTTCTTACCTTTGTTTCTGGCTATTGTAATTAACTTGTTTCTAGTTGCATCATTTGGAGTGTCAAACGAACAGAATGTTCCTCTTCCTCTCACTCTGCTGATGAGATGGGGGTAACGAGCCTGCAGAGAGAGGAGAGACAAGCACATGGCAGGTGCTGCGACAGAGGGCACCTGGTGGCAAGCCTGGCTCTGCCAGGTGGAAACCCTGCTGCCTCCTCGCTCTGCTGGAGTGGAGCAGGGCTCACACAGCCCTGTGTCCTGCTCAGCCTGCAGAGCCCAACACAAAGCAGGGAGGGAGACTGAGTGAATCTGACCCATAAGCTGGGTCAGGTAAAATCTTTGGAATGAGCATAACACACCTTACTTACATCTACAGTGGACTCCAGGAAAACCTGAGCACAAACCATCTGTACTGGGGCTAGAAACCAGCTCATTCTTACCCTGCACTAGGATACTTGCCAGTAGCATCTGCATCACTTACTCTGAATTACAATCCTCATCTTTTGGAAGAGCAATCTTTTGGATAAGACTAGTTGTATTCTGGTCCTCCAATGTATGAGATTATAGTATTTTCTGTTCTCCTGCCTGCTACGTCTTAAAGCTGTGGAGAGAACAGAGACTGTGTTTGGGACTGTCCTGTGCAAAATGCCTTTGGGAGGTGAGCACCTGCAAGCCTATCCTTAAATGCCTGTCTGTAGACATCCACAGTAGAAGCTGTAAGGAATTTCCCTTAAACGAGGGAGGGAAACATACAATTTTCTTGTTTCAGCATCCCAGCAGAATTGGAACAAAGTATGAAAGCACCTTCCTTTAAAAAGAACTTTACGACAATGAAATACCAGCTGCAGTACATACTTTCAGATATTTTGGGGATCACCCTTTATATTGGATTAAGCTATATAAACCCAGCATTTTTAAGTCAGTAAAAGAAAGTTTACTTCAATTCCAAATGGGACACAGTTACTCAGGCCTGTGTTGAAGTTGTTGTAATAGTCTAGACCCCAGCTGGAGTTCCTCAGTCCAAGTGTTTAAACTGGATGAGGTCAGATCCTACCTCATCAGGAAATTTCTCCTTATCTACAATCTTTCCAGATGTTTACCTGCAAATCCAGCAGCCCAGTCAGCAGTGCTTTCCCGGCGTGGGTTGCATTGTTTAGAAGGTCTTCTGTTTTAATAACCTTAATGACTTCAGCAAGCATAAGGTTCTTGGATGGATCTCCAAGCCAGGTGTTAAAAATTCGGTAGGGCTTGGGAAAGGGTGGAGAAAGAGTTGTGGAACATGTTAACAAGCAAATCACTATAAATTAAGAAAAGCAAGGCATCACACTGGCAATGCAAATGTGGTGTATGAAAAGGCATGCACTAATCTCACCAACCCCCCTTTATGTTGTAAAGAAGATTTCCACTGTGGAGCTGAAACACAGGGTGATAACTTCATGCTTCTCATTTACTGCACTCTGCCTTGCTGCTCTGACCTCTCATTGAAACACAACTATAGATGACAGGAAATCAGCAGCATCTATACAGGCTTTTACATCAAGTTTTATGTTCTTCCCCTTAAATAATAAAAAAGTAAAATTATTACATCTAAAATGTCATTAGGGCAAAGAAATCTTGCTGACAGCATCTGTAATGCTGACATAGAAGCTCTGAAATTCCCAAGTTGCGGTACAGGAGAAGGTGTCAGTTTGTGGTTGGATTTTGTACTGAAGGTTTATTCCATTAGGCTTAGCCCAGTTCTCCTCTAACCCCACCAACTTTATGACCTTGGTGAATGACAACAACTGGAATAAAAGTGAGGAAGTGATGACAACTGTTGTGTGAGCACACAGCAAGTTTCTGTAAAACAGCAGCCCCATCCAGCTGAACCTGCACTGCTGAAGGGAACCTTGTCTCTTCCATGCATGTTACAGTCACTCAAGGGGCCACCAACTAGCAGAGAGTCCAAGTTTCATCAAAAAATCTTACAGCATTTGGCCTGAACTCCTCTTTGTGGAAAAATCCTCCCGTCATCATCTTCTTACTGAATGTTACCACATCAGCTGGGTCATCCAGGCCCCAGTGCTCGTGTGCCCAGAATTTTCCTGTGCAGCCGCCTCCCGTCTGCACCTCGTCCACCAGGAAAGCACAGCCATGCTGCAGAGACAGACGTGAGGAGCAGGGAATGTGAGCCCTCCTTCCCAAAACAGAAACACCTCCCTTAGTGAACACATCAACACAAGCCAATCACAGGCAACACCCCTTCCTTCCTCTCCCTTCAGTGCCCCAACCTCCCCTCCTTAATCCCTCCACCAATTCCACTGTGTTAGATTTCACAGTTAAAAATTCAGCTGTTTTCTCAGGAAGGCACTAGAAACTTGACTTCCACCTATACTCACAAAGTACATATTTTTATGTAGTCTTGAGCATTTCTAGAGGATACCTGAAAACACCTGGGTGGAGCAGAGGTGGCATTTTCAAAGCCCCTGAGGGAAGCAGAGTATCATTTCTAGGGGCTTTGTTTGTTTGAAACACAGAGTCTCTGCCCTCAGTCTGAGTTGGGCATTATGTGGCACAGAGGCAGTACCAGCAGCATGACCTGTTCAGTTTAGGGGGTATGAAAAGCTGCCTTTGCAGACAAGTCTGCTGAAAGAGTTATTCATGTGAGCTGGCAACGTGGAGTTTTTATGTGAAGGACTACTTTGTCCAAACTTTGTGACAGGGAGAGCAAGCTATATCATAATGTGGTTTTTAAAAAGAACGGGTAAGTACTTTTGGCAGCATCTCTTCAGCACACAGATGTTTGGGGGGTGAAAAGAAGCATGGAGTAAGTATTACTGGAGGTCATAGCTTCTCAATAAGTAACTTTACATTCCAAGTACCAACGCACCTATTCTTTCATTGTTTTATTAGAACATCATCGGCTGGATTCAAGTTGTTTCAGCTTTTTTTTTGCAATTAAAAACACGTCATTAAAAATTTATACTTTTTACAACCCTCTTCAGAAATTGAACTTCTTCAAGCAACTAGCATTACCATTTAAAGAACACACTTGCAGAATTCATAGCTAATAAATTAATTTTTCTCTTGCTCTGAAATCAGAAGAATGTATTGGACTGAGGAAACCACTAGGTGTGAATCAAATAGGAGTGAGCAGGGATTGCTTGTATGTGGTACATAACTACCCTGATTGCTGCTAAGGAGGCCTGTGAAGCCCTCCAAGAGCCTAAGGCAAGGCAAGGCAAAGCCTCTGGAGACACCCACACTGTGTGGGTGCATGTTTAGCTACCACTGAGTGCCCAGAGAAATTTTATTACCTTTCTGGCAATATCTCGTAGCTTTCTGAAGAAGTCATCTGAAGCATGATTGTCCCCACCCTCTGACTGTATCGGTTCCACAATGATTCCAGCCACAATCTTCTTCTTTTTCCTGTACTTTACAATCAGGTCTTCCACCTGTGAATCAAACATTTATGGTACATCTTCCTTCCAGAACATTTGCACATTTTCTCCCAGCAAGATTAAATCTCAGCAGAACTTCAACTTTTCATAGACATTCCTGGCTATAAAGGTGCCAGGAGGCACAAAGGATTAGCAAGTAGTTCCTCCAGCATTTAACACTGCCTTCTTGTTCCTGAATGGGTTTAAATCATGTCCTAACCACACTGTAACTAGCTGCACGTTTATATACAGTGTTGTGAAAGCTCCAGCCAGGTTCAGCTGGCAGGGTGGTGAGCACCACTGCTCACTGTGCCACTGCTGTCATTCCACCTAAGTGATATGGAAGGGGACAGATTTTATTTCAGAAACCAAAACTCTGCTAATGTATTAGAAAAGGTAATCTGGAAAATTCACTTTTTCCAGTCACCCACTTCAGATACATTAAAATTAATCAGATTAAGTAGTGCAGGAATCCTGTTGTAAGGGCCTGATAGCTAATTCTCATTAACCTCATGGTGCCAGTTGATGCAATTAGTGGTGTGTTTGTGCTTGAAATCCCCCTCACAGCTCTCAGGGCCACAGTCCCTGCAGGCTGTGCAAAGCAATGGTTTCCAAAAGGGGCCAGTAAGTCAAGCTCAGACTTGCTAAGAAAATGTTTAGCTTTTTGGTTTGTTTGTTTGTTTTTAAAATAATGGCTTCCAGTGTTGCATTTCTCCCACCAAAGCTACCCTGGAGCAGCCCCAAGGAAACCATTTGCTGTGTTTCTGTGTGAAGTGAGGCAGGTTTGGCTAAGTGGACTCTCTGGTCCATCACTGCACAATCAGAGATTTATGCCAGAAGCTGCCATGGAAAAGCTGAAAAGGCTGAAATACTGTTAGAGGTTCTCTCTGCAGAGAGGGTTATCCACACTGTTCTCTCTCTCAGTCCATGACCCTTTGGCAAGAGCTGGCAGATGAGTTCACTGTGATACAACGAAGTTCTGAGGGTGAAAGTTCGCTTTGGTATCACTCATGCAGGCCTGTATTCCCAGTAAGCTGGCAGGGAGGAAGGTCTGGCTGTAAACAACAGTGAATGCTGGTCCAATCACAGGCTGTTCCAATCCCTGAAAACATTCTTTGAGTGAAAAGCACTAATCCTACCAACACTATTCATCACTTCAAATCAAAAACAACAGAAATCTGCCAGTGAATTTTTTACCTCCTCTAAACAACGGGCTTCTTCCTGTTGATTCTCTTTCACAAAGTCTTCCAGGGGATACTTTAGCCTTGGAAATGGAGCAATAGGCCAGTCCAGTGAGGGAATGTCCAGTTTGTGAATTGCTTTAGAGTGAGTTGTAGCTAAGCAACCTAAACCCAGAGAACAAAAAATTAAATTAATACCTATCTAGGAATAATACAAGAAAAAAGCTACCAAGAAATGGCCTGACTGTAGAATTCTCTTAACTCCTCTGTGTTTTTACTGTTTTCTGAAATACTGGGTAATTGGATTTAGTCAGGCTTAAATGGATTGCTCTAGATTTTAAGGATCAGTTTCCACTGTTCCAGAAGAGCAGGAGCACTGTTTCCTGTCAATCTGAACAGGTTGCTCAGATGAGGTAGGTTTCATCCCTCCAAAGACATCTGCTCACAAAACTCACAGCACTCTCAGGTAACATACTCAGAACAGGGACTGAGCTGATATAAACCAGTAAAACTGAGTGAAAGCATGTTTGTGGTGATTTTACCTCAGGAGTTAGAGCTTCATGAGTACAGACAAGAAACTAGATTCAGAATGAAAATAAGAGCCCGTCTGAAAAGAATTTTTCAAAAAATATAAAATCAATTCCTACTGTCACTCAAACATCCTGTTTCAGTGCTAGTGGAGCTTCCCAGGGAAACCTTAATGAACCTCTATCTTCTCCACAGGTACTGTGTGTCTAAGGACAAGCACAGTGAGCTGAGGGTCCCTGCAGGGGCTGAGGTGGGGACAAGGCACAGCTTACCCAGGGTCCTGCCGTGGAAGCCGCCCATGAAGGAGAGCATGGCGTAGTCGGGGCAGCCTGGGGGCTGCAAGCAGAGCACACAGTGGGGTCAGTGAGGGGCTCACACACCCCCCTCACTGCCCCCTGAGCTCCTCTTCCATCAGGCACCACAAATTGTTACAGCCTCCCCTTCAACAAGAAGGCTGGCCACCCCCTAAACCCACCCCAGCTCCCAAACCCTGGCATTCACACTGATCAGTCCTTGGTGTTTTATGCTGTGGCCTGACATCACAGCTGAGCTCACACAAGGCTGAGCCTTCAGCACAGTCACCCCTTGTTATACAAATTAGGAGCAGCTGTTTATGGGAAGGCTGTGCCTGGGGATGCCATTGGGGTTTTGGGGGCTCAGCAAGGAGAAGCTGGGGCTGCCCTGTGCTGCATCCCCATGCATTCCTGATGACTCACTGGTATTTGTTGGCAGCAGTCTGTATTTCACCATTTCCTAAATTTACAAAACCCAGATTCCTCTTCACATGTAGCAAACCAAACTTTTCCTCCCAATGTTCCCTTACGAGCCCAAACCAGTGGTACATCTGTAAGTGTGGCAAAAAACAAATGTTACCTGGTTAATCATGCATGATTCCAGTTCTTCTTTTGTGACATTATTATGGCCCCTCTCCTTGTTCTGCAAAAATCCCAGACAACCCAACATGAGTGTTCCTGTAGTTGTAACCAATGCATTTATGGCTGAACCACAAACCAGTAATTCTGGTATTCAAGACTCAAGTCAAGGAAACCCTGACTATGGCTGTCACGTGCTGACTGCAATCTGCATTTTATTTCCTTTTCTTTATAACTTCTAAAGTTGTGTCAATATAAAGTAAGAGCTTAGATGAAGATGCTTTAATGAAGATTTTACACTAGATTGAATATAAAGAACATTGTGAGCAAGACAACCTCCAAGCTTCACTTTGTTTTACAATAACAATTCTGATGATGAATAAATACTCATTTCTACATCTAAACCTACAAAAACATCTTAACGTTTTACTTACTCTGTACCACATGAATATTGCTTTAAAGGCATTTTCATTAGAGCAGGATCCACAAGACATGGTCATCACCTGTGACAGACCCTTAGGAGCCACCTGTCAGCAAAGAGAGAAAATTACCCTGAAATATTGAGCACAAGTATAGTGCAAAGTGGTAATACCAGTGATGGTATTAATAGCGATCAGTCCACTGGTATCTCAAACTTACTGATAGCAAAGACTCCTTCAGTTTTTCTGTAAAGTTCTCTGGAGGTAAAATCCCTAGGGCAGGTCTGTTGATGAAAGTGCTCTAAAAAGACAAAGGAAGAAGAATTGTTAGGTCTTAGTATCACATGGAAAATATGTTGATATCAAAGCAGTTATATTTTATTCTAATTATAAATACTAGGCAGAAATCTGTATCATGGCACAAGTAGTTTTAAGATAGGGATTACTATTCCTGCCTTAGCATATGTTTTTCTGTCTAATCCTTACTATTTTATTCTTGCAGGGCACCTTAGGAAAGGTGCATGCTAACTCACACTGACATTTCTTCTTCAATATTGCTGTTTTAGTTGCTCAGTCTCCATTTTCCTTGTACATACACAGGAAATATGCTTTAAAATCTTTATTAGTTGCTTTCAGTTTGAGTAGCTAAATTCAATTAGGATAGCAGCATTTTCATCCTTACTGAGCTTCAAGACAGACCCTTTTGGAATAGTGGGAAGGTGGAGCCAGGCTCCAGGCTCTTCAGTAGAAGATGAGAAGCCATGGGCATGAAAAAAAGCATGAGAAGTACTCCTTTGGGTATAGGGAAACGGTTTTTCAGCAAGAGAACAGTGAAGCAGTGAAACAGGCTGCCCTTCCTGGAGGTTTTCAAGGTCCCAGACAAAGCCCTGAGCACCCTGGTTTCATCTCACAGCTGCCCCTCTTGGAGAAGGAGGTTGGCCAAGAGACCACCTGAGGTCCCTTCCAACATCAGCTGGGCTGTGAACTGGCTACATCAGGATTCACACCTTTGGGAAAGGTCATTTTGGTGTCAGAGAACAGCTGCCTGCAGCCCACACAGGGGTTTCTGTTGCCCACACAAGGGTTTCTAAGGAGTAGCTCTGGAAAAAGCCCCTCAGCCTCCTCATTCCACTCATGGAGATGAATGTCACATTTATGCAATTAATTTAAATTGTGTCACGAATTAAAATTGATTTATTGCTGCTCTTAGTCTTTGTGGGCAATCTTATTTGATTCATACCGTGCTACTCTTTATTTTAAATTAAATTTTCTCAGAGAAGAACAAGCTCAATAAATTTGCCAACTGCCAAGCAGTTTTATTTGCCCTTTCCTTTTCTTTGTTGTTTTACTTGGCAAACAAGTAATGGCTGAAATTAAAGGCTGAGCTTTGATAACTTAAGCCTCAATGGGTCTCCAGAGGGGACACACAGCCTCCTCCAAAAACACTCATGTTTTCAGTGCAGTTCATGCTTGCACGTTTATCAGCATCCTTCAGTCTTTCTCCTCAACACGAATACTTATTCATTCCAAGACGTGTGAGGCACAGCAGCAGGTGTAAGTGGTCACACTGCACCTGTAAGGACATTTCACCAGGGTTCTTAGGGAAAACCAAGTATCACACAAGACAGAACACTGGATAAGGTAGGACTCTGTAAATTGTTTAAGTGTCTTACTTCCAAAACACTGTTTCAACAGACTCCAGCTTAAAAGAAAACCTAAGCAAGGATGTTACTGACAGGTTAACACAAAATTTTTGTTTAGTAGCTGTGAGAAATCTTACTTGACCTTTTATCTTAGTTCAGAAGTAAATTTTCATGTCAAGTTAGGGAGAGAAGACCACAAATTTGTTGTGAATTTGATTATGGATTGTCACAGTCAATTGATGACATTTGCCATGAAGCAGAAAAGTGTACTTTTCTTTTGTAGTTAATGAGATACCCAACTGAGAAAAATAAAACATTGACATCAAGCTGCTGTGGGCTCAAATAAACAGATGCACATTCCGTGTTTAGAGCTGGCTGTAGAGAGGGTACGTGGAGCATTACACATAAACCAAACAAAAAGTCCCTCCAGGAAAACTCCAATCCTTTGCTAACACTTACCAAAGTTGTGCTACTCATGTGGGACTTTGGAGGAGTTCCTTCACTGCAGGCTTCCAGGAGTGTTACCTGCCCTTCCCCAGTGGGCAAATCAGCAACTGCCACCAGCAACAGGGCTTTTTGATTTTTTAAATTGGTTTGGGGATTTTTGTTTGTTCTTTAAATCTGACTTTGCCAACTGCTGCATTATAGTGAAAATATTATTCTCAGAAATAATCTTTATGAGTTAATATAAGTATTAATAAATATTAGACCTTCCAAAATGTTCAGATCTGCCTTTGGTAACCCCAAACTAGTCCTGGTATTTTGTTGGCTTGTTTTTTGTTTGTCTTTTTTTTAAACTTGATTTCTCACCTCAAGACATGAGCACTCCATAAAGGAAATCAGCTCAGGGAACTCAAATGTTTGCATTTCTTTGCCCTGCTGTGGTGCACTAAAAAGACTGGACTCAGTCACTACCCCCAACTTCAAAAAACCTCTAAACTTCCCACAGCACTCCAGATGTAGGGCACCATGTCCAAAATACTGCATTTTCTCTCAAGATCTTGCTTGCTTTCAGGCTCAAAAGTCTTTGGAGAGCATTATTAGAATGGTTAATTTGAGACAGCATGCTTAAACTATGATTTAAATGTGGCTGCAAATATATCAAGTGCTTGCATCACCCAAATGCTTACTTTTTGTAAAACTTCCCAGAGGTTTTGATGCCTTCTTAAACACTACAAAGGTCTTTTCATCTAGTGAGAAGTAAAGCAAGCAGATCCTATCATACATTAAATTGAATCATTTGCATTCACTATCAGTCTAAGAAAAAAAGAGAAAGCCCACAACAAGGAGAGAGAGAACTCCTTCACATACTTCATGTTCTAATTCACTTACCAGGTTCTGTGGCTGCTGTAAAAGCTTTATCAGAGAGGGATGGCTGTAACCTAATTAAGAACAAAAAAGAAAGAAAACAGTTTTTTCTATCTGGTTTCAATAAAGTAATGCAAAGCATAATCCAGAGAATAACCGTAACTTAGTGCTTGACTGTTTCTGCGTAACTTGTGTATTTTTAACTACTAATAATGGAACTCCTTTTGAAGTAGGATAAGCAAACCTCTGTGCTCCTTGTCCCTCAGCAGCCTGTCTGGCTGCAGGGCACAGCACAGCACTGCTGTTTGGAGCTGTGCCACCCAGCATGTGTGGCACACCCAGCACCTGGGACTCCAGCAGCATTGTGCCCATGGCTCCACAGCACTCCCTGGCACCCGTGGCAGCCGGGTGGCACTTGTCACCTCCCTCTCTGCAGTGCTCTCTGAGCTCTCCAAATCTTCGGCACTGCTGAGCCCAGCTTTGAGGAGTGCACGGCCCAGCCTTACCATTATCCCTCCTCTCACATATAAACACAGCACGCTCCCCGGCAGGCTCGGGATACAGCTCTCACCCCTCACATGCAGATTCTGTATGACCATCTCAATCCTAGCAGAAGGAGCCAGCCATGCACCTAAAACCCACGGGCTAAGGTGCACCCAAATCCCTACCCTGCCACAGCCTATTAGTTAGTCCTAGACAGCTGGCTGGGAATCTTGCCTTCTCAGTCACAGATTTACATATCTCAGCTGTGCATCACCATTAAAATCCTGTTTGATAAATTGCTGTCTCTTGCTAAAGAAGGAGGTTCTACACTTTTCACTTTTAAACCCATTGACAATCTACAGGATAACTTGCTTGCTTACAGGCAAAACCAATTTATCTGCTGTTAAAAAAAAAGAAAAAAAAAATCTTCAAAGGAGGCCAGTAATTTCATTTTAAGCCTGATCTCTAATGTATGAAATGCCAATGCCAGAGATTAACATCATCTTTTAAATTTCCTTGTAGAAACAGTTGGAAATCTCATCTTCCCTACTGCTCAAGAAGTCAGACCACGCTAATTTTGTTACAAAAGCCTATTGTGCTTCTGAATCCCCATTCCAGTGGAATGACAACAGCCCTGATTATCCTGTTTAAGCAATGGAGTATTAGGCTACTGCATTAACAAATCAATTATAAATTCAGTTTTGAATACTTTAGCTGAAAACAAGAGAATATCCATATTGTTTTAGTGGGTTGTCATGCTGATAAATCTGCTAAAACTATTATGAAGATAATAATAGTGGCTATTTGGGACAGAGAACAACTAAATCTGCATGGCATCTGCTGTCATGGGAAGAGCTGTTGTTCCGCTAGAGGGAATGACACACTGAGAGCTGCATCCTTGAGAACTGCACCTGTGGCTGCCACTGAGAGCCCCTTTGAGAGTAAATCAAGTGTTTTAGAAATCTCCAAAGCACAGCTACCATTGTTTAGGAAGCTCAAGGATCAAATCTGGTACTGCTTGTAAGAACTTGTAATTCTGTTGCTGGTGTTACCACATGTGAATGCCAAACTTCTATTACCCCTGATTTACCCTTTTGCAGCCACACAGAATCTCTCTCCCATTCTCTTCACTTCAGGCCAAGCGGTCTGCTCTTCCTACTAACACTCCCTCATCCTTGTGCCTCCTCAGACTGGCCCCAGTGAAGGAAGAGAGGATCCTCAAAGCCCAACTGCTGTGAAACTGTCAGGCTGTGGAGAGAAACTGAGCTGGCATGTGGGTTCACAGTCAGGAACTAACAGCAGGAAGAACTAAATGGCTGAATAACCATTATATAACCATGGCAGACAAGTCAAGCAGCTCCAGGCTGGGATGGCAACCATGCATTAACTGGTTTCAGTGCCATGACCAGCACAAGGGTTTGCAGTGTTACAAATCCACACTCAGAGGTGACAGAGCTGGCTCTAAGGAAGGGCACCTGCTCCATCTCTCTTGCTGTGTGTCTGGATCAGTGTGACAGGAACGTACATGTCCTCCTGGCTCATGAATGTGCCTGTCTGCAAAAGGAAAAACAACTAGAGCCTGCTAAAATAATGAGATGCAGAAAGCCCAAAGAATCATTTGAAGTGAGCAGCAGGCTGCTGTCAATAATATCAAACTACACCTCTCTGCATCTCCCCGAACAAAACAGACCTTCCCAGCACTGAAAAAGTTTTATTTGTTATTCCAGGATGTTTGCTGGCAAACACGTCAATAGCATCCCTCTTGCATTTGGCTCCACGGAGTTTCTAACTCTATTAGATAGAATAGATACAGGATGAAAGGACTGTGCTGTGCTTCAACTGCCCATAAAAGTGTGGGAAAAAACTATTTTAATTTTTGTTTTTCAGCAAGAGACAGCCCAGAGTATCTTCGCCTAGAGGTTTTTTATACTTTTTTTCTTATCTCTCCAGACAGGCACTTATTACCTCTCAACCTTTGCTGATAAATATATTCTAGTGTAACAGATCATTATTAAATCTTGAGGAGTCCTGGCAGATTCATGAAAGGTTTTATTGGATTTACTTGCAGAGAGATAAGCACAGATGACTAACAAGCACCTTGTGATCTTGTTTTGCTCTCCCAGTCCAGGCCCTACCTCTGTCACCAAGAAGGACATTATTAGTAACCTGGGCAGCTTCAGATAGTTGTCACTCAGTACAACTGAAATGTATAAATTAATGTTGTGTGTTAGACTTAGGTCAGCCTGCAAGTATTAAATTCCCATTTACTCTTTGTTGCTGCACATGCCAGAGCCATTATCTGAGAAGGTGTATGAAGCACTGCACTGTAGTTCCTTTGGGACTAAGGAACACATTCCCTAGGATAAAAACCCAGCTTGTTCTCAAGAAGGCCTTGTCACGTGTGAAGGAGGAACTACATGGCTTAGGAGGGTCAGTCACAGCACTGGAGTCTTGTCCTATGTCACTAGTTTCAGTCAACCAGAGAAAGCAAACTGCAGAGCCCCTGCCCATTTCTGCCTATTAAGAAAATATTTCCTCCATAATACTTCAGTATTTTATACACAAAACTATATTAAAAGAGACATGCTTGCACCATCAAGCACCAGAAGGTCAGAAAGCCTCAGAGCACTGTCTGTACAATTTCACTCTTTTGGAGTATGCACTGACTTTTGATATTTTGGAGTGTGCATTTGACTACATGACTGAGACTTGTTTCTCCAAATCAGAATTTCTTGTGTGAAGACTGGGAAGCCATGAACACTAAATGCATCTCCTTCACTAGAAACCTAAAATCCAAGCTCATTGGCATACAAGCATTGTGCTCCTCTGTCTCACCCCTATTTCCACGTGGCCAAGTTATCTCAGTGCAGCCTGAAAGATACAAAGCAGTGAGAACTTGTGTTGGGGGAAATAAGCCACAAACTTTTCAGGGTTCTGAAATGATTACACTGATTGAGTGCTATAGGACAGCAAAAACATTGTCTGCAAAGAAGACTGGCTAAGTGAGCACTCATTGCAGTCACAAGGTCTTGCATGCCAAAAATTTGGTAACCTGACCAACATCAAATGCTGTTTCCCAGGAAAGGAGGCCTGTAGGGATGATTTTGAGTCATCACAGTTTCTATACATAGCACAAGATCTACCTTTTAATTTACCCCAGCACTTCTGCTCTTTTTGCTTCTGCAGAAGTATTTTTAAGCAGCTGAGAGGAACCATCGATGAGGAACAAATAAACTGGATTGGACTGAACTCCTACTGAAACTTGTATGCCTTGCAGTTGGGGCCCACACGTTTCTGCCTTGCTTCTGCTTGGAAGGTTTCACAAAGCAATCAGCTGACTCTCCCAGGCCCTGTGTGCTCCCTGAGACAAACGAGCTGCCACCTTTGCTGTCAGTCAGTGCCACAGCTCACTGCTGGGCTTGTTTCATCCTGCTGCAGTCCACATGGCCCACTCTTTTTTTCCCCCCTTCACTTATTTTGAGATAGAAATGTTAACTAAAGCACATAATTTCATGTTAAAACGTCTACATTATGCTTGTTAATGCTTAAAACAGTAACATACTGTTACAGAATCACAAAGTGCACAAATCCAAGCCAACAAAGACAACCTGAATTGTGGAACTTGCACGTTCAAATTGAGATTAATACTAGAGCTTCTTCCAGGCACCACTATGCATTTTAAGTGAGCTTTAGATATTGAATTTGTAGTTTCTTCAGCTATCCAAACCCACCACTACACAATATACAGCAATGAGCTCTCCCTGATCACAACAAGGTGTTCATTATGTCACCTCTGTTTTTTTAAATTAATCAACCAACTTCCCCAGTAGTGCCTGAGATAAGAAAATGAAAGGTTGAGGACAAAGCAAAACATTTTGGTACAACTGTCTCCTACCTATTGGGATGGAAGAAATCTGAGAGTAGAGATCCAACATACGGTTGCCATCGACATCTACGAGGTAGTTCCCTCGGCTCTCTTCATAATTGCAAAAGAAATGCACAGCTTCTGCATTCTTCAAGGAAAAAAACAATTAGTGCCTTAAAAAGTGGCAGTATGTAGGAAGGTGCAACTAATGGTTATACAGCAAAATCTGATAAAAATATCTAATGCTAGGATAAAAAGACACATTATATTCACAGCATGGGAATTAACTGTACAGATATTTTTATAACAACTGTTAAAAGGGCAACTCTTTACTTTTTCTACAGAAATGAAGCACACACTTGGAGAAATTGCTCATCTTAGGAAGGCAATATGTACTTAGGCTGACATACTTTTAAACTCAAGCCATAACATATCTTGTTTTCACTGGCCACTCTGTAACAACTCCAAGGTTTTTCTTTAAATACGTATACTCTAAACACATATGTTGAAAGAAAAACCCCTGATGCTAGCAAAATGATCCTACAGTACTCAAAATACACTATGAAAGATTTTATTCAAATGCACATATAAACCACACACTATATACTCAGCGTGGAAAGTGTCAGTGTTTCACCGTTCTCTGTGGCACAAACATACAAGCCAGGATTTTAAAACAGGTTCTGAAATCAAAGTATTAACACTCCCCAAAACACAGAAATCTTGACAAATTACCTGAATGCCATTCAGCTTCTTCATTAATTCCTGCAGAAAAACAAATGTCAGAGTCTCAGGTGTGTAATTAGCAAACACTGCTGGAGAATGTATGTTTCTTTTTTATGATCCCATAAATCATATGCAAACTTTGTAGTCCTGTGTGCTTACCAGGCAACTCTACCTGCCACAGGAACTTTCATGGTGCATCTTGCAAATATTACAGTCAAAACTATGACCTGTGGCATGCAGAGCTAAACGGGCTGCAAACACAGTTTAACTGTAAATCTCCAAAAAGGGAAAGCTGCCTCTTCTATATTGCCCAACTGAACTGAGAAAACAAGAGAGAAATCAGAAAATAAGAGAATCCAGAGTCACACAGAAGGGCTACTGGTACATTGGTTCTAGAAAGACTGCTCCTTTTTATTAAAACAAAAAACCTCACAAAAACCAAAAACCCATCATATGCACAAATGCTGACTCTGCCTGAGTAAAACAACATCCAGCAAATTAAAACTCTTCCTTAATTTCAAAACCAAAACATTATTTCACATCATAAAAAGTTTCTATTTCAGCAGGAGCACGAATGACCAAGCTTGATGAAATGTTTTATTAAAATGACGCTCTTTTTTGCTTTGAATTATTCCACATGGGAACTTGGCAGTTGAGAGTCAGACCTGCCTCTCAGAGAGGGGGATTTAGTTGATGAGCTTTTAATTCTCAACCTCCTGATAAAAGTGCCCATAGACTTATGGAATCATGTTTATTCATATCAGATTTAAGGTTTGAAATAAAATCTGTTTTCTAGCAAGTTAGACACAGCTAAAGACAAAAAATAAACCCATGTTACTATACTTGGAAACTTACTCTAGATCGTGGTCCGGGAACTTCTGTCTTCATCAGAGGTCCATCATAATCAAAATCCACATCAATTTTAGCTGCAGCTTGACTGATATACCTGTGTCCTGCAAGAAATAATGAAAACCTGAGTACAGACCATATTTTCTGTGCTCTCCTCTCAGAAGATACATCCATACCTTGCCTGACTGAAAACACCTGACAGATGAGACCAATTACATTGAACTGTGTGAAATGAACTATATATCTCATCTTTGACCAGTCTTAAAATAAAACTAATACCAATGAGGTGGCTTAAAAAAAAAACCCAAAAAACCAAAAAATCCCAAGGGAAATGACACAGCAACCCTAGAGAAACACAGGCAAATCTTCCTGTAAAGCACAGGGGGACTCAGAGCACATCTGTTTCCATCTCTTGTTGAGTCTGTCCACTACACCCTGTGCAAGCCTTTGCCATAAATTCCCCACTCCTACACAGAGATGGTTTAGTTAGTTACCAGTAATAACCACAAAGCTTGATGGAGTCCACAGGAAAAATCCAGTATGATGTTTTTCAATAGCTCAAAGAACACTCTTTGGGAAACATTTGTCTCAGAAAGGTAAATGTCTCACATGAAACCAGCATCCTACAGTGCAGCTCTGAAATCTGAGTCCCAGAGCCAATTTTCCCTCTGATCTTGCTGGTTTTTATCCACATGTGTAGGAAATTATAATGAACTTGACACCTTCATGAAAACAAAAAGGCAAAAATCTCCGTGCTTCACCAATAACAGGCTCTGCTTCTCTTTCTGAAATAACTGTTTTAAAACACAGGCTTTAGGCAAACTTCATGTGACAGAGACATTTCTGGTAAGCATGTATTCCAAATATGTACATATTCCATTAAGGGGATTACGGGATAATATGGGGATTGTACATTTGCAAAAAAAGGAAGTACAGACTCTAAAGCTCTACCAAGGTTACCAGCAAAAGACTATGAGCTTGCTCTGCATGCTCTGGTTACATGTTGAGCTAAACCAACATTCTTGGCAATTACATTTTTGTTATGGAGCATCTGCAAGCCTCTACGCAGCATGGCATCAACAACAAGTTGATCTTAAAACTCTTAACTTGGGGGTATCACATTTGGACCTGAAAGAAGAGAGCTTTTTTTTATATCTGTGATAGGCATTTTTAAGCTGGTGCAATTTGAATGGCCCAAAATGAAGGTCCTTAGCTCTCTTTGTCACCAGCTGCAGCTCAGAGCTGAGCTCAGCACAGGAAATCAGGCAACACCAGCCCGTGCCTGGGGCACTCAGAGCAGCAGGGTCTGAAGGTACCACTCACCACATCCTGCTGTGCCAGGGCTGTGCTGCCAATTAAAAAAAACAAAAAACCAAAAAAAACCCGAATAAAACAATAAAATGCACCCCAGTTTAGCAGATGTACAGGGAGGGAGACGCCTGGGCAGGCAGGCCAGCACTCAAAAACATGGGAATCCCTGGGGTGCAGCACTGCCACCAGAAACCCTGGCAGCACCAGCCCCTCTGCACTTCCATCCATACCCACCTCTCACTGCCAGAGCTGTGTTCCAGCAATGCACTGAAAATATTTTATGTTTGGAAGTAACAGTTGTTAAATAAACCAAGTATTTATCAAGGAAAACAGAAGGTATCCTGTGATACTGCTCAGCAGTGCTCCGAGCACAGCCATTCAGCCCAAATTTCCAACAGTGACTCGAGACATTTGCCTCAGCTTGTGTCAGCCCAAGCTGGCATGTCTCAAGCAAGCCTGCTTTCAAGAAACTATGTGGAAAATCACTGCCCTTTGAAAGTGTCTCTGAGCACTTAAAGTCACTGCTCATCTTGGGAAAACTTAGTCTGCAAAGATGATTATTTTCTCCAGCTTTAATTCAGATGCGTCAGTGCCTCTCTGCAAAGCTATTAATAGGTTTCATTACTGCAACACCATTTTTGTGTCATTCTGTTTAGCATTCATATAAATTGGAGGCTGCATGGCAACTGCTCCACTGAGGGGGAAAAAGCTACTGCATATAAAAGATCAAAATCTCCACAATTCATAGGCAATAAGGCTGCAGGTTTAGGAGACACACTTGCAAGTCTAAAAGGGGAAGAGACCAAGCTAACCCTTTTGTACACCCACTCCTTCCCCAGTGGAGATCCCACCAAACCAGCTGCAAACATTTCTGCTCCTCCTATGGCCCCTTCTCTCCCTCCCCTCAGGCTCTGGGTGCTGTTTCATATGACAAAGGGGAAAGCATCAAGAGGCACAGAACGTACAGGTCATTTTGGGAGCCAGCACTAACAGGAAACATAGGGAAACCCAGCATCATACTTGGAATCTTTTGACACAGCTGCAGATTTAAGACAAGTGAGCTATAACTTGCTCCTCCTCCCCACCCTGCCTGGTACCCTGCTGCCAGAAACCCTGTGCCACCACATTCCCTCTGTTCACCTCCCAGGACCCTCTCATCTGGAGAACACCTCCTTCCTTTTCAACTGACTTCTCAAAAAATTCACTTGTTTGGACCATGATTAAAGATTTCCTCTTCTGCAAACACCCAAGTCATTCCTGCAAGGTCCTGACTGCCAGGCTCTAAAACCCAGAGCAACAGTCCTGGCCACCACCTGGGAGGGGTGGATGACATTCCCCTTCTGCTTCCGTGAAGGACGATTTTTGAAATATTGTAACAGATATGGATTCTAAACTAAACACAATTCAATTATTTCTCTCAGCAAGTTTTGTTGTGGATACTGCAAATGGCATGACCTTCCCTACAAAGAAATTCCTATTTACAGAGCTGTATAACAGGGGGAATAAGTAAGCTGGAGAATACTTTAATTTTGCCCTAACTTGTTTAAGAGCACAAGTCAAGAGGAGGTTGCTTCCTTCCGCCAGGCTGTGTAACAAGGACCCAAGTGGATCAGTCTGCTTTGTAAATCTTTAATCATCATCTTTTTGCTACAGTTTATGCCACAGTCTCTTTTGCACAGGTACACTGAACCAAGTATCTAAGGGCACATCTGAGTTATCAGAAATGAAGAGCACTTTGCTGTGCAGTGCTGCACTATTTCGCACCAGCATAGCTCATATGTCTATCAACAGACACAGCAAAACTGGTCAAGTGAAACCAAAACATACAGGTGTTCCTAGGAGAAGAGTTGATTAAAGATGGTTTTTATTAAATTATTCATGTTGGTCAATTTGTGAGATTTTTTTAAACAAAGGTTTCAGAAGCAGCTTATCAAAACCACAAGTGTTTTCAGTAAGTCTGTGAACCAGAGCCAGCTAAAAACCAAATAACACAGGTGAACAGGCTTCCCTGCTCTTGCTTGTTGTCTCCTAAAGCACGTTACAGGCCATCAGGCTCTACAGGCAAGTGATTTCTAGGCTGATTCAGATACAAATTTAATTTCACCTACTTGTTTTCAGGAGCCCACAGAATGTCTCATTTTATTCACTCCAGTATAATGGCACTGTACCCATTTATTGATCTTATGCTTGCCAAAGCATTGTTCCATCTCCTCGCTCAGGCAAGGAGGAAAACACTGCGGCTGGAAACTGAAGGAACAGCTTGCCATAAACAAAAGGAAAATGCCCTGTGTCACAACAACAAAGGATTTTGAAATGTGGTGGGGCTTTTCTTCCTTAGGTACAGGATGAATGATATAAGCTAGAACCAAACCTGCAAAAACCAAAACTGCAACATACTAGCAAAATCTTTGATAGTAAAAGCTAAAACCAAAGTGGAGTGAATCCTCAAACTTTATTTTTCAGTGAAGCTCTTATCCCTGTGAGAGCATAATAAATGATTGGCATAAACTCACATAATTTCTAGCAAGGTCAGTGGATTTATTCCAAATAGCCCACTTCACTACTCATCAGACAGGCATACTTGTTCACAGGGCTGATTAAAAATAAACAAAACCCAAATTTTAACAACCCAGGAACACAGTTTCTCTGCTTGCCACCATTTAACTTTTTTTTTCCTCCCCTACTCTTACTCAAGTAAATTGGGAGTCTGATCAGAAATTGTACTGACAGTGAAAGTGGCAGCTCCTGCTGCGCTCCATCCCTGTGTGACTGTGGGCACACACAGGGCACTCTGGGGGCAGACAGAGGCTGTGCCAGCCACAGCACCCACACACAAGGAGCTCTCCTTGGCTAAAGCCACCTCAACAGCACAGGCACAAACTCTTACTGCCATGTGGCCCGAGACTTTTGCAGCCCAATGCTCCCTTGGTGCTCAGGGACCTGTCCAAAGCCTTGTGGTGCCAAAGGCAAGGAAGCCCAGCCGTCTGGAATAGCTGAGAACTCCAGCTCGGCTGAAGGCAGCAGTTTTCCGAGCACAGGTATGTATGGCCCCTGCTCTGCTCCCCTTCACACAGCCCATTTCCTCGCAGCCTCAGCACTGCCCTTGCTCTGCAGGCCAAACAGGAGCTCAGGCCACTCTGCAGAGGCACAGAGAACGTCAGAGCCCTGCCAAAGGCAGCCGGGGCACCCCTGCCTGGGCACTCACTGGCTGTCTGGCACCCCTCACTCCGGATCCCCTGCAGTGCTTTGTCCTGCAGCCCCAGGAACAGCAGGACACAGGTGCTGCCTGCTGCTCTGCGGTGCCTGTGGCCCTGCTCACAGCACAGCTCCAGGACGTGGCTGCTCTCCTGCAAAGGCTTTTCCAGGCACTTGGACATGGTGATGGATGCCTGCATCAATTCCTGCTTTGTTCAGCCTGGAGGAGGATTTCAGGCCATGCTCTGTCTCCCTTGCTTCCCCCCCAGCGCCAGCATCAGTACGACAGTCTCCTAATGGTGCAAGTAAATGCAAATAAAACAGGTCACCCACTGTAGTGCTTCATCCCCTGGGAAACTGCAGCAGGCTCTGCTCAGCTGGCATTTCTGTCTTGAAGGTACTCAATGAGCTTTACAACTCAGCCCAAATTTTTCCTGTTTGACTTTTTAGTATCAACTTCCCCTGCAGTAGAAACCCTGAAGATACAGTGTAATTCAGGCTACTCCAACTTGATATTTAGGAGTTTAATAATTTGCAGGCCACGTCAGGGTTTTTGCCTCCCAAAAAGACAGCAGAGACAACACAGGTAAAAACTGAGATTCTCACTATGACCAAGCAAGGTATTTTCAAGACTTGAGAATCCCTGGTGGCTGGTCCTTCAGTGAACTAACAACATTAACTTCATAATGAAAGATAACCCCTTGATTTTCTGTTGACATCTGAACAAACTGCCACAGAACAAGGGGATTTTGTGTTACATTATTTTAAGAACAGGAGCAAATGACATAACCACAGCTCTCATCTTAGAAGTGTGTAGAGCTAATGGGCTCTGACCAACTGCCCTTCTCTGAAGAAGCATTACCAAAGCTCTTAAATGACATTTAGCTGACATGACCAAGAACAGCACTTTCTTGGTAAACAAAGCTGTCTCTTTTCTTCATGGCAAAAGTCAAAACAGAAGCATAGGTACTGTTAATGAACCTAATTTCAGAGAGCACATAGGCTGAACAATTTGAAAAGAATTTTCTACCCATCCCATTTAAAGAGGGTGGGCACAGTAAGTTAAATTCTATTTTTCTTGCAGACTTCTCAAAGCTCTCATCACACATCATCTTTCTGAACACTTGAATAACATCAGCAAATTACCACATCCTTCCTTTTCATCCATCATCACTTGCTAGCTGGCAGAAAAGCTCATTTCACAACTTTGCTTCCCCCCGCTGCCCCCATCGCTCACCAGGAGTCCCAGTGAGCAATTTTAACAAAGTGCCACATTGCTATAGCAACATAATTAATATAAGTACACCCTGCTAATTTGGTGATGCTGGTAGTCACAAAGAGCACCACTGTTGGCAGATCTGTGCTGGGTGCTGATTTCTAATAACAGAGCTACAATCAAGGCAGGGCTAGAAAAAGCTTGAACCTCTCATGTATCTGACCAAAAATAACACTCACATTAACACAGTTCCTGAGTACAACTGAATATTATCTGGGAGAAACTCCAGTGGAGGCACTGAAAGGACATTGGTGTAATTAACAGAGGGAACAATTCCAAGGAAAAGGAAAAGGAGAGGAATGAAAGTGCGTGCTGGCATAACCAGATCTCTCAAACCCAAGTGTCTTGCTGTGAAGGGGTGTAGAGCGAGAGCTCTGCAGTCCCCAGGGAGGCACATTCCATGTGCCACAGCAATGCTGTCCTGTGCAAGTGCAGACAGGCAACCTCCCCTGCACACCCTTACCTTCCCCTCCACAGTGTCGATCAAACCACCTTCCAGACAGAATTTTTAGAGCATGGAGGCCCTGACAGCCAAAAGTAGGAGGACTGTGATTTCCTCCGTCCTCTTTTAAGTGTTACAAGTAGAATCTGTTACTAACAGATCTTGAAAGGGAATGGCAAAAGGCCAGGCTAGCTAGAGATGTTTGGGAAATGAACATCACTATTGCATAATATTGTGAAAGCTGAGATTGCTATTTACAGAGTGCTTATGCTGCAAGATCACAAGCTCTTCCATATAAGATTCTCTGTTTCAGCACTCCCACATACACAATGTGGATTCTCCAAAGACGAAGAAAAAAACTAATACTACATAGCCCATAAAGAAATAGAAACTCCTGTAGGAAAGAACAAGGGAAGTTCCTCTTCACTATCCCAGCACAATCCCAAATCAGCTCCTCAGGAGAGTTACAGGAGCGTGCAACCACTGGTCTTGTAGTTCTTGTGATCTGAACCAGTCGTAACATCCTCTCTCTTTCAACAGCTCAACAGCTACAGAGCTCATGAGGAAACCTCTGGAGGTGAACAACCAACCACAAGGAGCACCCAGGTGGGAAAACAGCCAGCAGTGCTACAGCCACCCTTTGTGGCACAGAAGGAACAAGAAAACTGGATAGGAATATTATGTTCACTCAAGGAACTGAGAACAGCAGTCCCAGCTTGGACTCTGCCTTGTACTAGAGCCTACTTACAACAACAGGTTTTATATGATTGTTTTTATATAGTTCAGCTTTTTGAAAGTGTTTGATCAGACAGAAAAGTAAAGGTTCCTCAGTCCAGCAGGAGAGGTTGCACTCGAGTTTCCAGGGCATTAGTTGAAGCTGACCTCAAGCCGACCTCTACAATCCCAAGAAGGGGATTGCTCTCTGCTTCTGCCACACATCCCTCACACAAATCCAGGCTATTCTCTCTGATTTCCTTAGGGAGGCTCCTAACATACAAGGATCAATACTGGAGACAAAAATGTGACTGAGAATAAATAATTCTCATGGCTTTCCAGCCTCTTTGTGGTAACTGTGATGGGAACAAGTCAATAACTAGTATGAACATCTCTCAGACTTTAATGCAGCACACCTGGGTGCATTATTATCCTCTGCAGAGAGACAGGAAACAGGCTGAGTTAGGTGAGGTACAGCCTCAACAAGTGCTAGTCCACTAAATGCAGTGCAGTTGAACAGCACAGATGCTGGAGGAAAAAAACTGGACCTACATGAAGACACTCAAACAGTATTTAGGCCAGCAAAGAGAAATGTATAAGGTCTTGGGGGAGACAATAGTTATCAAATACATAAAAGGCTGCTGCAAAGAAAAAGTTCCAGCCTTCAGTTCCTTTAAGGGCAGGACAAATAAGGATTCGAATTTTTTTCCTGTTTTGAAACTTAGGCTAAACATTAGAAAAAAAGTTTTAAAGGTAAGGTCAGTTCAGCAATAAGTAAATTGCCTGGGGAGGCTGCAGAAACTGCAGAACAGATCAGCATCCTAGAAGGGCATGGGTGTGTACTAATGCAAACTGATGCTACCTTCAGGCAGCAGCCTGACCTTCTGCCATGCGTGCAGTGCAGGATTCAAAGACAAATTCAACCCCTTTGGGTAATCAGCAGGAAACTGAACTCCATCTCTGGAGTGCCAGCCTGTCCTCATAGCTATGGCACTGCCCTACCAGCCAAGAACCAACTGCATCCTCATCTGCCTCCAAAGCATGGAGCAGAACAGCTTTCCTGCTGCAGTGCCCAGCTGATAAAACCAGAGCTGGCAAAAAGGGAATAAACATTTACATGCATGCTACCAGTTGTGATCAACTTGCAGCACACTAGGCTGACAGGAGCAACAGAACTCAGTTCAGGTAAGATGTAACACCAAGGCACATCCTCATGTCTCCATCAGCCGCCTCTCCCGGCCCTGCCTGGCTGATACCCATGGACAGCACAATGCAGGAGGCTTTGTAAAGAAATATTAGGTTAGTTACTCACTCTATTGTTATTCTACCACCTTTCAAATTCTAGTGAACTTTATCTTTGAGGGCAAACTATCAAGCAGATCAAAAAGAGGAGGAAAACAAAAGCATACCTGATTAAAGGCTTATTTTCAAGGAAGGTATGATACTTATAGGCCTCATGTTTTTGGGTAAGATTTAAGTTGCATATTACTGTCATGTGTGTTGCTTAGCTTTTGCATTTTGATCAACTTAAATGGTTTCCATTTTCCCTTTCTAGTTTGCTTGCCAGGGGTTAGCATTGTGTGAGTACTGAGAACAGTATGCAATGGTTAAGTAACAAAGATTTTCCAACTAGAGAAATAGTCAAGGACGAAAAATTCTCTTTGTGTAAATAACTTTGTCATAGATTCAAGATGAACAGGATGATTTGCTTAATGCACACATACAATGGAAACATGACAGCCTACAGACACTAAGACCTACCAAGAGGCAATCTATTCCCTCCTCTCCATCTCCATTCCCCCTTGGCAACCCTGTCCTTTCATTATCCACAAAAAAAAAAAAAAA
>WEKY01004996.1:162413-186107 GCA_013390045.1 Picathartes gymnocephalus
AAAAAAAAAAAAAAGTATCAGCCCAAATGGCGCCACAGGATTTCTGTGGGAGTAATGTACAAGTCTCTTAGTCTGTAAAGCTCTGAACTTGAGCGCTCAAAAGTACCTTGGAGGCGAGCACTCTGGAGCAGAGGGCTGGATGTCACCCTCAGCACTCCCCTAAAAGCCACAGAGCCCAGCAGCACTGCAACTTGAGCTGGGGCTCAGGAAAATGGCCTGAATGTCCAGCTTTGGCTACAGCCATCAGAGCCCTCTGCCTGTTCTGTGAGGCAGCAGTGCCACAGGACACAGTTCCTCCTGGTGAGGGGCTCTCCTCTTGCTCCATCGTTCCTCATCTCTGTTCACTCATACAAAGTATTCAGACCCAAAGGTCACAGGTCTCTGATACAACTTGCAGCCAAGACCCTCTATTATTTGCTTCAGTATTTTAGCAGGCTTGGAAGTTTCCTGAAAACAGGGATGGATTCATGGAGTCCAGAGCTGCTTTGCTTTCTTATGAGAGTCTACACTCCTTCACTGACAGTGAGAAAGGAAAAGAAGTTTGTGCACTGCCGTCCTGTACCTTTGTGCTTGAGAAGCAGCACGGGACTGTGCAAAACACTGGGAGGGACAGGGAGCATTAAGTGATGCTGAGGTGACAGATTAGCTCAAAGGACTGGTCACTAACAAGGCCTGCCTGCTGCAAGCACTTTCCATTGCCCACATCGACCAAACGATCCCTGCTCCTGCCCAGGGTGGATAATCAGTGCGTCACTCCCACAAACAGAAGCGCATCCTGTGCTGAAACACTGACCTAATATTTTCTAATAGTTCTAAGACCAGACTTGGTGTTCTTTAGTCAAAGGTCAGTTGCTCCCCAAGGTGTATTATTTAAAAGGAAATCAATGATGTTTAAGTTTCTGAGCAAATGAAAGGGTGTGCTTGGTTTATCCTGGCAGTAGCAGAAGGAGCACAGTGGCATTGCAAAAGGAGGGTGGAAGGACAGGAGAAACACTAAAATTTACTCAGTCAAAAAACCATTCAGCCATACTGTACTCAGTGTAACAATACACAGAATGGATGATCTTAAGACTCCACAATGCTTTGTCCAACATAGCCAGCAGGAATTTAGTTTTTATATCTATTTCACAGAGACTGTAGGTTTAATATACACATACACATGTTGCTGTTATTCCGGGAATGGCAAGAAAGCAGCATAGACATTCAGGTGCAAAGATCATCCAACTCTTTATTACAAATGTGTGTCTTATGTAGAACACTGTGCACAGGTATTACATTATTGGTTAATGGGATGAACACCCCGTAACACTATTGGCTAATTATAAATAATACTATTTTCTAAATCTCTTATGAGCAAAACATCAGGTGCAAGAATTCTTACATATTTCTGCTGGTAGTTCTCACAACAAACTTCTCAGAAACATGAGAAACTTCTACTCAACACATGAGAAAGTTTGCTCTCTCACAGACACTGCTGCAAATATGCCTGATACTTTCTCTGACCAGGTTCTGTCAGTATCCACATGCACATGCTAAATTTCATGCCAGGGCCAAGCCAAAACTTGCCATTCACTTAGGAGAAAGCAGTTTGATGCTGTGTGGCAGGTTTTTATTTCACACTAGAGCTCCTTTGAGGCAGAAACCTACAACTCCAGTGAGGGCCACCTCCTCATGTCAGTCACACAAAACCTCTTCACAAGGGAAGACGGGCAAGGTTGTGCTACACAGCATAAAGAGAAAACCCAGCTCATTTGAATGGATGATCGTCTCATCTCTGCACCATGTAGTGCCAGAGAGTAAAAGAGTTCCAAGGGCTGGAGAGCTTTACTTCAGTTAGCATGTTTACAGGGCAAATTATTAACTTGTTTGCAGAATGAAAAAAAATCAGATATACTTTGGACTACAACTGCATCATTAACTAAGATGCAGAACATAATATTCCTCAAGTTTTGAAAGACTCAACACAATGGGACAAACCCTGGCAATGTTCAAATTGGAATTCTGTTCACCAGCTTAAAGTTAACACTTACCAAATACAAAGCAGAAATACAAAGAAACACTTACCAAATACCAACAGTCTGGAGTTTTGCTGCAGGCAACAGGTCAGCTGTCGACTAAGCAACATTGATGCCATTTTATCTTATCTTTACTGAAAAAGGCTCAATCTTGAGAGATTTCTTTCTGGTTGATGTTCTGGGGAGAAAAAAAAAAAAAAAANAAAAAAAAAAAAAAGAAAAGTGAACACTCATTCATGTCCCTAGAGATGCAGCCACTATTACTGTGCTGTTCATTTCAACTCACCCTTTCACTAATTTCCATCCAAAGACACTGAGATCATGGTTTGTCAGATTTATGCTGATGTTCTGAGCAGTCTCAGGACTGAGCCCCACATCTGATTCTTGGCTTGGTCTTGCTAAGGCAAGTGACTTCTAGGCTAAAGCTGTATGTCCCAACTTCAGCAGGGCCAGGGTGTAAAGGTCAGTACCTATTTTCCCTTGTGCTTCCTCTCTACTTTCTCTATATACATAGACTGTGTTGAACTTTAAAAAAAATGGTTTCTGGTCAGTTTCTCAAGCCAAAGCTGTTGTTTTTGATTTGACCTAAGTTTATGAGAAAAATCTCATTTAATACAAAAGACACCAGAACAAGCATTAGGAAATAAAAGAAAATCAATCCCCTGAAAAACCAGTTTTTAAGCATTAATCACAACTCTGTGAAGAGAGAAGGTGAGAGCTGATTGTCCAGTCTGGAGAAGGCTCAGGTTGCATCCCATCAATGGGTAACAAATACTTGATGGGAGGGAGTAAAGAAGGAGCCAGCTGACATTCAGAGGTATCCAGTGACGGGATAAGAGGCAGTGGGCACAAACTAAATTACGCTGAGCTCCACAGGAAAACCCCAGGCAGGTTGCCCAGAGAGGGCATGGAATCACCCTGCCTGGAGATATCCACAACCCAAATGGTCCAGAGCAGACTGCTTTAGGTGTCACTGCTTGAGCAGAGGGCTGGACCAGACAGCCCTCAGCACCATCCCAACCTCAGCCATTCCATGGTTCTACCTCAGCTGGCTACATATAAATGACCTTGGAAAGTCAAGTAGTATGTCAAGAGACATGACTCCCTTTTCACTCTGGTTCACTTGTGCAGAAAGCCTGGCTGGAAGTCAGGAATGGACAAAACAGGTCACTGAATTATTATCCAGGACACAGGTTAAATTCAAACTTCACACTTATCAGCAGGGCCTCCTGTGCTCTGTAGGAAACAGCAGCCCTTTGCCTGGCATTTGCACCTCACAGGATGCAGACCATGTAGCAGCAGTGGACCAAGGCTTGCAGTCCAAACAAAATGTCACTATTATTCACAGACCTGTAAAAATTCTATTTAACAAATACACTCAGAGTAGAGCTGATCTTCAGCAGAAAGAGATCACAGTTTCCTGCTTTCATCAGTCCAATGCCATCAATAAAACATGCCAGCAGATGTTCATGACCAGATGCAGGGAAGTAAATGGACTACTCCTACTGTGGATAGTAAGTATCTCTTACCCAGAACTAAAATATCAAATTTAGTTTCTGTATTGTCTGTATGCAAAATACTATTTGTTATCCTTCATGCTTGAGCTTTTTCAAAATATATAAAAGAAAACAAAAAACTTCTTGCCTACAGAGATTTATAAATTCATAGACCTATTAAGACTCAGGAACAAAACCAATTCCCTGTGCCTTCCCAGACAATTGACATAGCACTTGGTTTCACTTAGCTCAAGTTAAAATTCAAGGTAGTTTGCAATGTGCCAAGGTGAGCAAATACTTGCACAACACTTGTCTGCATGCTGGAAAAGCAAGATTAGCTTCCTAAGGCTTTGGGTCACAAGTGCTGAGGGAACTAGTTAATTCTGTTTTCAGAAAAGAGTAACTTCAGTTATAAGACAGGATTAATTTAATTCATTCATTATGTTTTCTCTCTCGGCTTCTTTCTTTACTTGTGCTAACTTTTGCATAATCAATGTGTGAAGAAATATCCCAACACCATGGATTTCTTATCTCATGACCACCCTCTAGCAAAACCAAATGCCAGTCTAAGTCAGTGAGAAAATGCCCAGCACCTCGACAGATGTCCTCTGCTCAGAGCTGTTTATCTGGCCTATACTTCTCCAATCTCCAACTCCCTCCATACATTTGCTCTGCAAAGTATTAGTTTTTAATAGTTTCTAAGAAGCTGTTAAAAGGTGAACACAGCTTTGCAAGAACTCACAAAAGGAGCAGTGCAAATGTACTTAACAACCCTCCTTGTTTTCAGGCCCTCAGTCACCTCCCATGAGGATTTTGCTGGAAGCTGCCCAACTTTCCTTCTCCACAAGGATGAGATGCCTCTTCACATACAAATCAAACACACCTTCCAGTCACACTCCATGGCTGTGCCCACCAGTGTCCAGGTTTCCCTTCTTCTTCCCTCCCTAGGTGAACCATGCTGATGTCTGCTCCCAGAATGTTATTTATTTTTATATTTACTGTTTATCTCGAGTCCTTTAATAGCTAAACTACACTATTAATTAGAAGCTGGAAAATATAATTGGAAATGATATTGGCTTTCTGAACTACTTGTAAAAAAAATTACTGCATGAGGCTTAAAAATAAAGTAGCTTAGCCCTAATTTTCCTTGACAGTTCTTATATAAAAGGTTTTATCATTTGCTAGTCCAGAGTCAGAATAAATCATGTAATATCACATGTGAGTATAACTAAACCCTGCATCTTTTCCATCTCCATTATGCACACAGGCTCTCACAGGAGATCAGCTGATGTGATTGGTATCTTAGTCTAAGCACACATTATTTGGTTATTACAATAACAAATTGAATTTTGCCTCCATAAACCATCTCCTGATCGATTCCCACCGGCGCAGGCTGTTCCAGCACTGCAAGCAGCAGCAGAGTTTGCAAGGCAGCAGCAATCAGCTCTGCTGCACATGTCAGAGCCGCAGCGAGGCCATGCTCCATCACTGCTGCTGCTCCGGAGCCACTGCGGACACACAAATTCCCTAAATCCAGGCAAAATACAGCCACCAATTTCAGATATCTGACAGGAAAGGAGATGGGAAGGACCATCAAACCACGAAGATGTGACACCCTTCCACGAAAAGATTCGTAAGTCTTCCCTAAACATTTTTCTTCTACTGGCAACTGTGAGCTGGAGGAGGCCATCGGTGCAGATGACTCCACAGAACTCCTATTCTGAAGTGAATGCTCATTACCTTATTTTTCAATATACCTTTCCATAATTTTGTCTGTAATACTGCATTACATAAATGTGTTTGCCTCTGCATGTGTTTAAGTCACAGCCACATTCTTCTAGTAAGAAAAAATATTTTCAAAGAGGAAGCTCAGTCCAGTTTATCAAGCACATGAAACATAAGGATAACTGGATTTTGTAAATGCATGCTGTGAAATTGGATGTATTTTTTTTAAACAGCAGCTGCTAAATTTTTGTACCAAGTGATTATTTCTGACAGATAAAACTAGTTACTAGGGACAACAACAGTCCTTCAGCAGCAGCAGCAGCCTACTGTGAACATAGAAAGACGCATTGTTTCCATGCGTGAACAAGATTGTCTTTCTTGGGGGGGAGAAAATCCTGGAAAAAAAATTTTTAAAAGAGGGGGCTTGATGCAGATACAAGAGTGAAAATAGACAAACTAGGAGTTCATGCAGCAATCTCACTCCCTAGCAGAGAAGCTAATGCAGCATGACATCGTGTGCCAGGCTGCAGCTCACAGAATCTGCCCTGGAAAACATCCTTTGGGCCGGTGCAAAGATAAAGGCAAAACTGAGACCCAGCAGGATGGGAAAAGTCAGCTCTGCAGGTTTGGGGGAAGTCAGCTCTGCAAATTTGCATCTCTGCCTTGCAACTCTGCCAAAGACACAGAAACCTGTTTGAAATTCATGGGGGCACATTCATCTGTCCCTCAGCTGCTCCAAACCCATTTAACCAGGAACAATTAAGTGGTTTAGAAACCGCAGCACAAGCTGCACTGGGCAATTACTTCACAAGGCTTCCAAAAAGTGGATTTGGGGAGCTGGGGAGCAGGCACCTAAAGGCAAATTCATTCCTTTTTTTACTGTTTTCCTTTGCTTGACTTTTCGAGGCTGCACAGCAAGGGTATAGTCATGCTAAGTGGTAATTGCAGTGAAATTTGAAGCATCTTTAGTATCTCTTAGTCTTGTTTGCTTGGATCCACCCGGTTGTGAACCCAGCAGGAGGCTCACTCGCGCTGTGAGCTGACAGAGGCTGCAGCAGCCCTGTCCCTCTCTGGGAGCCCAGGGCAGCTCCAGCACTGTGCCTGAAAGCCAAGCCTCCCTCCCCACAGCCAGCCTGCCCTGGCACCTCCCAGGGGAGCTGGCACAGACAGGTTGCAAGGAGGGAGTCCCTCCGAGAGGCAGAAAGGCTCTTTATGTCACAGCTCAGCATGCTTTGACATTGCACTTTCTGCATCTGTCTTTTAACAGTGGAAGGAACTGCAAACTGAGAAAACAAATCAGCTGTGGGGTTCCTGAGGCTAAAAAGGGCAACGTTGAAAAGTCAGGCAGGACCCAGGCCCATCCTGGAATAGCTAAGGGGTGCAAATCTCCTGGTTTGTAGTATGCATCAACAAGCATCTTTAATCATATAGGTGATTTAGCTCGGGTCTTTTATTTCTATCAACAACTCAAGGAGATCCCAGAGTCTGGGACAGCCCCACAATCTCAAAGAAATGTGAGTACGGGCAAAGTAGAAGACAGTCAAGCTGTCATCTGTTAAACATAATTATGTCCTTAGTCTGCATTTGAGGAAGAATCAAGTAATGTAATGTCATTATGATATCTGCATTAAAAGATCCAAAGAACACAGCACTTGCTGTTTGAAAATGCACAGTCCCACCCTCCTTTGGGGAGTCCACATCCAGCAGATCAAAGCAGGAAACAACTGAATGAGTTCCCCAGTTACTGACAGAGCACAGGGTGACATTAGAAATCCTGACTAGCTGGTTTAGCCACTTAAATGTAGTAAACAACAACGTAAACACAGAGGCACGTTGATGTATTTAACTGCAGTTCACTTGGTCGCAGGAGCAGAGTTCAGAGCTCAGTACAGACTATGCATTTATGAAAGCCTGAGTGCACACACATGAAACACAACAGGTCCTTTTACTTCATCTGGGGTTTTATCTTAAAGTATAGATCTGAAACAAACTTGAATTAGCTTACAACAGCATTTGCAGAAGTCTGTAACAGTAACACCAAGAACTCAGAAATTCAGTCACACCTAGGCTAAAGTTAACTCAAATGAAATAGAACAGCATTGAAGAACCCTGTTAAGAGGAAATTGCAAGAAAATTTACATCTAGCGTTCATAAAAGGCTGGCATTAGATTTTTTCAAATGTCTATACAAACCCAGAACAAAACTGACTTGGAACCCTCAACTTTGAGAAGAACCTGGCAGCATCCTCATAAGAGGGCACAGCAAAGAAAAAGAAGCTGCTGATCCCCCACCTTAGTCAACCAAAGACCACACCCTCATACTCCAAAAGTGAAGGTGGTTACAAGCACCCCACAACACTAAGCCCACACAGCAGGGTCAGGACAGAGATGGACACTCTGAAAGAGGTGTGCTGGGTCTGCAGGATCCAGCCAAAAGAGATCCCTGAGCACTCTGAAGCTCAACACTTATGTGGCCCAATTTCATGGGCAGCAGCTGAGAAAGAGCAAAGTGTGGCACTCCCCAAGGCCTGGCGAGCCTTTGCCTGCCCAGCTCACCAAGGCAATTCCCACCAGAATACCAGTAACAGACCTCCAAGTGGAAACATGTATCTACCACCTACATGGATTTTGCCAGAAATCACTGCACAAGCTGACAGGCTGTTTATGCCTCTAATAATCTTAATGGCTTTTTGTAGAACAGGATGTAATTGGAAACCCCATGATTGTACTTAAGTTGTCACGGATACAGTTGTCATAGTTACAAGTAAAGTTCAAGTGTCAGTTATTCAGGGTTGCTTATTTATTTATCGACACCAACAGCGTTGGGCAATGCCAAGAGTCTTCAGTAGAACGGAAATGGAGAGACTGTGTCCTTCAAGTCTTGGCAAAACAGTAAATATCACATATAAAAGCATAAAAAACTGGTTTTTTTGCACAGCTCCCTTCTCTCCCTCCACATGCAGCTAGCATTCAAGTTGGTCTGTTGTGAGCACTGCAGCAAAAGCACAAACCAAGCTGCACTGCTCAAGATGGAAACCTCACACCTACAACTTGGTAGTACTGTCCAGTATCCATCAGGACACGACAATCCCTACCTGCTTCATGGGACCTGCACTCAGGTCAGGGCTGAACCGGCAGCGAAGCCAGAACAGGTTCAGTCCTTCCATCAAGTTTTAAAACTCATTTACAGTCAGAAGTGTCACTACACTCATGTGTCCAGGTTCTCCTCCTCAGGTGCCCTCTAAGCAGGGTTTGGTGGCTGGATATGAATATATGACTTTCTTTTGAATTAAAATAAAATCTTTCTGCCCTTGTCTTTGTTTACCCTCTCTCTAAAAAACATTGGACCAAGGAAAGACCCCTGGTCCCTAAATCAGTAAGAACAGGTAGGAATGTTGTGATTATGGCACAGTAGGATTCAGGCAACCCACTAAACTTTTGAGTAGCTCAGCTTTGAGCCAAGAACTATTGGCACAGCTAAGGTGGGATGAGATGTGCCTATACCTTCCCTGTGAAAGAAGTACATCTTCTCAGGAAAAGAAAAAATGGGGTTGAAAAAGCATCTGCTAGAAACTGGCACGTTCCAGATGCAAAGCCAAAAATACCTACATAAATGGCATAATGGTACATAAATGATGATAAACGAGCATAACTAAACTTACATTAGCTGAAAATTTCTAAATCTCTTTTAGGAATTTCTTAGTAGTTCCCTCTGAAAAAACCTGCACTTTGATATTTCAGTGAACTTTACCAGTAAGGTACCTATAAAAACATCTCTTCAAGCCTGCGTATTTTAAATCCATTTTAAATGCAGATGACAACAACATATCCAAATCATGTCTGATCATTTACACAAACTTCCCATACCAAAACAGCTCAGCTCACAATGGATTAAACAAATTATGGCACAGCCATGCTTTTCAGATTAGTCGCTTCACAAGCACTTGGTAGTTTTGAAAAAACTAAAGTATTGCAAAATACCCTCAAGTGGTATTTCCAAGGAAATTCAGTTATATTCCTTGTAAGATTTTATTCCTCGCATCTTACTGCTGCCTCCTCAGAGATAAGGAAAATAGAGAAATAGCATCAAATAAAAGCACAACTTATTTTTCTGTGTCATAAGGCATAAAATAGCTCGTTTGGAGACAGCCTGCACCAAACCAAGGGAAACGTCTTAAGCCGGGGTGAGAGCTCTGGTTTCTCAAGGTGACCCCCATTCTGGCTGAGCACATGCAAAAGCAGAGCCATGCAGGAGATTTCTCGTACAAGGGGTCTAGAAAACAAACAAGGAGCAGCTATCCCTGTGTATCCACGGCAGGGACACTGTAACAACACACACACACCTGCTCAAGCACAAATTCCCCTCTGGACACAGAGCGTGCAGCGTTGCCGGACTCTGCGCCCACCCCACCGCCCGCGGGCACACGGCAAAGGCACTTACAGGACTTGGATGCAAACTCCAGCTCTCCCCTTGGAAGTGCTGCTCCCAAGCTCGCTACAGCCAGCTCCTGGGTTGGAAGTGCTGCTCCCTGCTTCACTGCCTGCTTCCTTTCAGCGCAGGCTACTGCTGGTTGTGCTGGAGAGGAATGCCATTGCTGCCAGCTCCTTCCAGCAGCCGCACAGCAGGGACAGGCATCACCCAGAGGAAGCCCTGAGCTGCAGCCCCGCAGCTCAGCTAGGGGGAATGCCCCAGTTAATGAAGGTTAATGGAACCAGCTCCTGGCAGCTACAGCCCGTGCTGAGCCAAAGCCAGCAGAGAGGAACACCCGACTCGCCTCAAACCCGAGAGCATCTGGCTCTGGAATGTGGACGTCCGAGTTCATCCAAAAGCCTCCTCGGCAGCTTTCTGAAAACAAATTCCGAGATGCAGAGCCAGACTGCATTAAGGTTTGAAATAGCTCCTTAGTTTTCAACGACTTTGGAAGTTGAAGAACCCTAAACCCCTTATTTTTAGTCTGGTTTGCAAATATCCTGAGGGTGACACCCAGGCACACGACTGTCACAAAATAACCTTGGTTTGGTTCATTCTCGTCAGGTGGTGCGCAGGCAACACCACAGCCAGCACGCACCCCAGCGGCACCTCCCGCTGCACACTGCTCCTGACGGCAATGGGGGAGATGTGGATACCCACAAAACATCAGCAGCATCTTTTCAGGCACAGGGATGCAGGGAAAAGCAGCACGGGGTGCTATGGCCGAGGCTGGGCTGCCATCGCCAGGTTGCCATGGTGCCGGGGGACAAGAGGGAAGATGCGCCAGAACGCAGAGAGGCTGAGCCGCTTCGGATTTAAATCCCTGTGACAGCATTTCGGCCGAGCCACTGCGCGGTTGCTGTGGCAACCGACGAGTGAAAAATCACAGAGGAAATCTGTAATTATTACCAGTGAGGTGGTGACTTACCCACTTCAGTAATCAGGGCATTCAAACGGCTCGAGCAGAGGAGGGGGAGCTCGTGCCCCCCCAACAGGCAGGGCTGCAGTGCAGCAGGGAGCCAGGCACGAGTTCTGTGTTGGGGATCCTGCTTTAGGCTCTGTAGGCTCCAGCTGTGGGATGCGACACTTGGGCAGGATGCTTCCTAAGCACAGGGCTCGGACTGAGGTGCTGCACCCCCATCTGTAAGGGGGGAGATGAGGGAGCAGCCAGAGCAAAACCCCAGACTTGTGCTGCTGGTTCAGCACGAGCAGGGTCGGGTGTAAGGAAGGGCCTACAGTACACAGAGGCAAGGACAGACACCAGGAGCAAGGGACAAAGATGGAAGATGCAATGCTCACAGGAAGCAGATTAGGTCCCTGGCAACAGAGTGACTCCAGTTTGTGCTGCTCCTGCAGTATCACACTTCCTCCCCTTCTCTCAGAGCAGCCACAGCAGCAGTATTGGTTCGGCTGGGGTGGATGGTGTGATGATCACTGTGCTAACACAGGAACAATGAGGGACAAAGTCGTTCAGGCAGACCAGATACACTCTGCACTGTCTCCACTGTAACACCACCTGGCCCAGGTCACTTACACACCAACAGATGCCACACCAGCATCCACACAACCCATTTACACCCGTTGCAGGAGTACAAGTTTTAAAGTCAGCGTGTTGTTTTCCAGAGCTTTTCTAATGGACAAAATGGACAATAGAACAGCATCCAGATAAAATGCCAATCAAAATGCCACTAACATCAAAAAGGAAGATAATCAGATGTGGTTAATCCTGTTCTGGTTTCCTTCTCCTTTGCTGGAGACTGTAGCCTGGGATCTCATGTGAGCACAGTGAGAAACTGCCAAGAAAGGTGCCCAGACTGCAGTTATTTGTAAGACAGATCCCATAACAAATGGTTGATTTGATCCAAAATAAGAACTGAAACTGATCCCTCACCTTCTTCATAATTTAAAATCTGTTATTAATTACATACACAGACTGTAAACAACACATTTAAACTGGCCTGTACTGGTTACCAGTCATTAGAACAAACTGCTGGCTCTAAACTGAACCTGTTAACCAGATAATATACCACAGAAAGTGCCATAATCCTATTCGGACAGATGGTTAATGCAGGGACACATCACAAAGCAGTGGGGGAAGGACTGAGAAAAGCTGTAGGTGCTTACACTCACCATGAACAAAACACTGAATTCAAGAGCAACTCCTTGTATCAGTGATTTATTACTACACTTATTCAGTGTATAACCAGGACTACAGCTCCTAAGGAAGACTGAGGTTCTTGTGCCTCTGGTAAGTGTTGCCTTGGATGACGTGAGGCTAAACTCATTAAACAAAATGATGCTGGATGAAAAGTACTCTGTGCTGCAAAGTTCTAACAAGTTATATGGCAACATCACCTAGAGGCTCCAGGTCAGCACTGTGCCCCACCGTGCTGAGTCATATTGTGTCCAACTGCTTGGAAACCCATCCTGCAGAGAGACAATAATTCTGTTGTAGAGTTTTATTTGTAGGGGATTTTTTTTGCTTTAACCCTTGCATCAAACAGCTTAACACCAAACTGCCACTTCCTGGCTAGAGCCCAAATTCTTGATGTTCTGTATGGCTGCTTTCATCCCTCCATACCCACAATTACCCTGCTTGTCAGGCTGGATGCACAAAGAGGATGACAATGACTGTTTAAGTCCTGTTGCAGGGCAAAAAGCTTAGAAGTCCCATATCAGTGATTTGAAGCAACTAGTAAGTACTAAAAATTTATTTAAGATGTATTAAAAATGTTCAGTTCACAAAAGAGGGAGCTGTAACAATAACCCCAACGACTTGCATTTGATTTAATCAAGAGAAGGGTGGTAACGAAATCCATTTGAACAGTCTGTCATCAGAAAGGACGAGGCCAACCACCGGCACTAAGTTCATATTTTGCTCTGTTTTGCAGTTGTCAAGGGAAGACTCACTCATTACACAACCCTTCACTGTTAGAAAGTAATCTCCAGCTTCAGTAGAACCAACTGTTAATATATTTCCCTGTATCAATGCTACAAACATCCTTCTGAAATACATGATGATGATACAAGGCAAAATGGAGATCAGATTCTGGCCAGACTGGTCCACAACAACAAGTAAAAGCACACTGTTAGTATCAAAGATATTTTGGTTTTATGGAAAATATTGGAAGGTTTACTATGTTACCAGTGCATTTCACTGGAAATGATGGCAAATTCCTCCAGAAGCAACTCTACAGCCCTCCTTAACCCTTGCCTCACACCCTAGAAAACATCTGCTACAATTTGTTAAGAAAAGCAAAGCATTTCAAACAATGCAGCTACAGTGCTTGAGAATTCAGTATTTAGAAATAGCACCTCCAGGGTAGAGACAAGATGTCAAAATCCTAAATGTCACACACTTCTGCAAGAAATGGGAACAAAACACATCAGTATCACAAAGCAGAGAACAAAGCATGCAGGACACTCAGCACCAAGTCCTAGTCCTCCTTCAAAAAAATAGATTTGCCACAAGACGCAACAGCAGGGTCTCAGGACCCCAAAGCCGCATGAAGAGGGAAAGCAACGTCTCTCTTAAGGGTTTGTTGTATCTGGAGATGGAATAAAGCACAAGCTGGAGTGTCAGATCAACTTTTAGGTACTGTGAGCCATCATCACTAAGTTCACCTTAATATATTTTAAAAATTATTTCAATACGGTTGGAAAGAAACAAAGTAAGACTACATAAATGTTGACACCAAGTTAATTACAAAAATCAGAGCAAATAATTTATAGACAGAAGGATAAGGATCTTATTTGGCCAAAGAGGATTACCATGAAGGGCAAAACACAAAAAGGACAACTGGGATTGCTAAGCTTTTCGGGAAAGCCAGCACACTGCAGCTTTCCAGCCTGTGGCTGACCAGAAGGCTGCTTCCTACCCTAGCACATCCAATAACTTTACACTCTGTGTAGAGAGGTAGTTTTTCTTTTGTGAAAGAAGGTAAAAGGCTCATGAACAGAGTGGAATTCAGCACAATCAATACCACTAGCTGCAGGCATTTCATTTGGTGGGCACATGTTGAGCTTGAAAAAGTCAGAGGCTGCACATGTTCAGGGCACACCTGAACTGCACCTGCACTACTCACTAATCAGTAACTACTGTAACTCACACTCACCCAGGGACAGGGGGATCACCCCCCTCTGTTCTTCAGATGTCAACTGCTTTAATTCCCATTAAACGTGAGAACTTCACATTCAGAAGGAAAGGGATATAGGAATTAAGTACAGTAACTATGATACTCTACTATTCAAAAGTCCTGTTATTTTCTGTTTATTCAGGCAACAGGTAAAAAGGAACAGCAGTTGGGGTGTTTTCAAAACAGTTCAGGGAACACAGACATGTACATAGTGTTAAAAATACTCTGTTACTAAATTCCCTAGTATGTTTAGAACATTATTTTTGGGCTCCAGATGGAGAAAGAAACTAGTGCCAATCTGATTCAGCAAGATACATGTTTCTCAAGTTCCTTTTCCTTCACAAGGCCCATTCACAAAACTGGAGTTGTGAATGAGCCAAAAAACTCTGCTGAATTAAAGGCAAGGTAGAAAAATTGGGAACTGGAAAACTCTCTGGTGATCAAAACCTGAAAGTTACCCACTGGGGAAGAATCCACAAGGCTGTTGCATAAACTGTGTGTATTTACTCCTTATATATTGCCTGTTTAACCAAACTAATGAATCTGCTGCATTATCACACAGGTACTAAATACCTGGATACAAATTTGAGGAGCTAAATTGGACCTTACTAAGTGTGCTAATGGCTAAACTCACGGGTGAAGGCTCATCGAGGTACATCTCTACTGCACCCTCACTCTCATGGTAACAATGACACCCACACAAGAAACCGGGCTCTGCTCTTCAATCCAATACATCCAAGTGGAGATTTTATGCACCACATTCAGGCAGTTAAAAAGTGTTGACCAGTTTTGGGAAAACTTCTACAAAGATTTGGACAAATCTTTATAGAAGTTCTAATACAAGTTGAGCAAATCCAACTTACTTGCTGGGGTCAGAGATGAGGGACTGGAATCAAGAAACTGATAAAGGATGCCTTGTGTAACTGTGATGTTAAGGGAGGCTGCAAAAACACTGGGAAAACAAACTCAGGATAACTACTCCAGGATGAGCACAATCAGTATGGAATAACAAGCTAGTAGTTAGGTTAAACAAAAACCTTTTGTGGGAGATGTTTATCTTCCTAAGGGTAGCTTATAAAAGTAAGCAGCACAATGGGACAGTGAGTGGTTCCCTTCAGAGTGCTGCCCTCACTGGTACTTAACCTCTCTCTCTCAAGAGGGCACTGTCATAGAAGCTCAGGAAAAGAACAACAGCAAATTTCCCTTCTCCTTCATAAATCAGGGTTTCACCAAATGGATGCAACTGCAGGATTTATCAGTAAACACTGAAAAAATTCTTCATAGAAGATACATCACGTGCTTTGTTAGTGTCAGTATCATCTTAAGCTGCCCCTTTTCCCTCTTTGCTGTTAACTAGTGACAATAAATAAAAGATATTCAGAAGATGGAGTTTTGCAAGAGATGAGAGGAATGTGGCTGCAAGCCTGCTAATGTTGCTCACCAGCCAGAGCTGAGGATCAGTTATGCAAGGCTGCATGTGGATTTTGACCAGATATAACAAACAGTTACTTTCTCTTCTCTTTTCCATTTGGAACAATAAAAGTGAAGCTATGAGCCATTTCCTGTCATTTATCAGATCACTCTGGAACTCATTTTCTCTACATATTTTCTGGGAAAAAAGATACTTTATGCAAGTGTTGCATCCCAAAATGATGCAAACAGCCTTAGGTTTGCAGAGTAGTTGTGCCTTCTGAGCTTATTTTCTGAAGAACCCCACTTTGAGTTAGCTTTCCTGCCACCTGCTCCCATCCACACCAGAGCAATTCCTAATTTGGGGAAGAAAAATCAGCAAACCCTTCTTGGTGTCCAGTGAAGTCACAAGTTCAGCTCAGAGCAAAACACGTACACCAGTGAGAGGAAGCGACCAAGCAGTGTGAGGAACAAGATCACCCTGAGCAGCCACCACACTTCACTCCCTGTTGAAACATCACCTACCCATGGAAGCCACACTCATAGTCAGTCCTACCATTTTGATTGAACCAAGTCCCACCAAAATCTACAGAGAAGCAAAACAACAAACTCTAAACTGTTACACAATCAGGTAATGGTCCAATTTTTATGAATAAAGGAACAGCAGGAATCCTACAGCCTGCATCAGAAACAAGAGGTATTTTCCAATCACCTTCTTGGCCAAGGGAAAAAAAAAGTCACTAATGAGAAATTAGGCAAGCAGTCTCCTGTTACTGCTAAAAGGAAATGGTATTTGAATTTCATTACTGAAAGAAGAAAAGCATAAGATTTGTCCGCGATAGTTACTGTGATGCACAAATTGTTGCTGGAATCAGTAAAGTCCTTCCCAGTCAAAGGCCCCACAACATGAATCCAGCCCCTAGCATTGCTTGTCATTGTGTCTACTTGCCTCTGTCCCCTCCCTCTGTAACACTAACCAGCCCTTCCTATGTTTTGCTTCAGCTGTTTTTCACAACAGCCAAGGCAGAAGCATCACATTCCAGCGGCCCCTTCCAGCACCCACTGCCCAAACCACAGAACAAACAAAGATTTCCTCCCCTGTAGATCCATTACCTGGTAAAACCACCCTGCAAACAAGGAATGTGGAGTTCATCTGAGCCCAGTTCATCCTCTGCATTCCTACCTCCACCAGCACACTCTGATTGTGTAATCCTATTTCTCTCTCCAGGAAGCTGCATTGCAGCAATAGCTGTGGAGCATAAAACAAGGCTTGCTTTATACTGGAGCTGAGAGGGAAGAACACAACAGTGAATGGCAGCTCAGTCCATACAGGTAACTCCCATCCCTCACACCTGCAGCTCAGTCCATACAGGTAACTCCCATCCCTCACACCTGCAGCTCAGTCCATACAGGTAACTCCCATCCCTCACACCTGCAGCTCAGTCCATGCAGGCAAACCCCATCCCTCACACCTGCCATGGGGGCCCATCAGTGTCAGTGTGCTCAGCTTTGCCTGCACTGATGCAACTATTAAGGATGGAGAAGTCACGGCTTGTAGCCTGTACACAGCACCCTGTGGCAGGATTACCCTCTGGCCTGTTGCCAGGAAGCATCTTATGCCTCAAATCTGTCCAGAGCAGTCTGGCTTGGTTTCTAACAGCTTTTTTTACCTGTCATGTTCTCTAATTCCCAATGAGGCAATCATTTATATAATCAGATATATAAAGTGAAAGCTGTTAAGAACACTTCAGTACAAACTTACTACATCCATCCTGCTCCTAGTGTCCTAATTTTTTTTGGTGAACACCACAACATCAATATGAAGCAAGCACCTTACAAAAAATGTGTAATTCATGATAGATGTGGAAAGAGAATTAACAGAGAAGAACAAGATGGCTGGTTCCCATTATTTTAGAAGGAATCTGACAGACAAATTAGGAGGAAATATAATACAAACAGAAAATATTACTGCTATTAAGTTACACCAAGTTTATTTAAAATACTTAATTGTCATGATATTTATGTTACTTACACACATTTCTGTAGTGCCGGACCAATTAAAACATATGAGTTGATTTCAGTAGTGTTTGTTGTCAAGAGATGCTGCCAAGAACCCCCACACACTTCCTCTTTCATTAAAAGAGGAAGCCAAAATTGGGATGCTATGGTGATGTTCAAAGTCTTTAATCAAAATTAAGCTTGATGAGTTACAAATACAAATGAGGGATATTAGTCTTTCCTTTCCCTGCAAACTAATATTTTTTTACGTGTTTTCTTCAGTGGCTTCCTGTATTCTTGCACTACCTCATTCAGAAAGGAAAAGGCCTGGAAGGGAAAGAGGTGCTACCTCTTGTGAAAAAAATCTGTAAGGTTGTTCACTTGCTGGGGAGGAAAGAGGAAGAGGGAGGGGTGATTTAATATTGAGAGTACAGGCAACAAAGCCAGCATGAAATCAGCCAGCATTGGGGAAGAAATTTCCATGAAAAACTTGCTGCCCTGTGGTTTGCCCAATGCAAGGCTTACAGATGGAATCTGGATGCTTTAAAATTGAGCCAAACATCAAAAATAGGACACCGCAAAAGCATCATCACTAATTTATGTGTTTTCCCAACACCCCCTGTTCTGTTCTGTGAGAAACCAGTGACAAAACCAAGGTTACAAGGGAAGGGGGGAAAAAAAAGCCCTGAATAAAACCCAGTACCCCAACAAACAACTAGAAAGAAAACCTTGTGCTGGCAATACACACTCTGGGGTAACACTTTTCCATGCTTCCTGTAAACATTTCATCCACAGGTAGGCTGTCCACCCCAGGCTGAGCTGTCCACCAACACCACGGGCAGGGCAGCACCTCTCCCACTGCTTCCCTCAGCTCACCCTGTGCCCCTGCCCAGCTTCCCTTTCCACACGAGCAGCTCCTTCCTTCTCCAGCAGGACAGTGGATGTTCTGCCACGCCTCCTTCAGAGCTATCATGGTCTTCTAGGCAGGAGCATCTGTTTTTAGAGCTGACAGGTAGGACTAAGAGCTCTTAAAACAAATCTGAGCCACCACAAACACAAGGGCTGGAAAGCTGTGTGGGAAGAGCAGTGGAAATGAAGAGCACGTCAGCCTGCAGGCAGGCTGAAAGGCTCCAGGAGAGGAAATCTGGTGGTCGTGACATACAGATAGCAGAAGAGATGAAAGGAAATGTGTGAGAGATGTGCTGATCCTCACTCCAGGATCATCCATGCTCCCAAACACGGCCCATACAGCTGGTACAGCAACACGGTCTGTGGGGAACAGACTCTGACAAGAGAACCTGAACCCAAACCTCTCCACTCACCCAGCAAAAGGCAACCTGAGGGAGTCGGCACAGAATACAAATGCACTATAAACCAAAGAAAGCATGTACAGGTTTCTCCCGCAACAGCAGCTCCCTCCTGAGACAAAGGAACAGCCTTCTGCTTGGGAAGACATCTCAGGGATGCAGTCCCAGAACAGTCACCCTTGTGTGGGCTCCCAGCAGCTGCTCACACCTTGGAAGAGGCAAATTGTCACATCCCGATCAGGCCAGGGTTAAATTGGATTAGTGTATTCCAGCAGGTGCCAGGTAAGGGCTGCCCAATTTCTTCGCTGTTATCCAGCCAATTTTCAAACTTCAGGCATTTTGAAGACATTGCTAAAAAATTCCTAAGTAGAACAGAATTATATATGGGTACAACAGCTGCAAAGCAATGTATTTTTATTTGTAAAACTAAAACTGAACTTTGTTTGGAGACAGCAAGGGAAGTTTTTTCTGGAATAAGGAGTATTTTAAAGTATTTGAGATAAGGGAAAGCTGGAGACAGGTGTAGAAGTTTTTTCTGCTCTCAGAATTACAGCTACACAGCTAAATCAGTAAGTTCAGCACTTCATCCTGTCACCTGGAGTGTATTTAAGACATACTGACTTTTTACATGAATTCTTTGGCAAGCTGCAGCACATTCCCCAGAAACACCAGCAGAACTAGATGTTAGTGTTTAAATTGCCAAGTTTCACAAGAGTCACAAGAAGGTAAACACTCCCTGCCAACGTCAAGTCGCATTTTAGGAAAATCATAAAATCTAAATGGGAAAATCACCAAGTCTGAAGCTTTATTGCCTTTAAGGTGCCTTGCACCTTACCACAGAAATTCTATAGTACGCTGCCTTTCAGCCAGTGCCCCAAGGAGGAATGTGACACTATATAAGCACTCACCTACACAAATACTTTATTTTCTGCATTAAAACTGAAGAGTTTCACTGAAATAATCGCAGAAGACATTACAAAGGGGAATTGTTTACGTGTGAAAAACTAAGTTCACATTTCTTCAACCTGACAGCATTCACTTACTAAAGGCAGTACTTTTAGTGACTTCAGTACTTTGTCACATCAGCCAGGACAACACAGCTTTATCATTTTATAAAAATTAAGTTCATCACTAGGGCAGACCTGTGTCCTGAACACTGCAGATGCCCAACCCTATCCCTTCACAAAGGCACTTGGTGAGATCAGCTCCTTGCTGGTGCCCTAAAATAATTCCGTGACTGTCCACCCCTTGCTAGGACATGCATCCATTTCCACAACAGAATTTATGGCCGTGGAAGCAGTCACACACAAAATGCAAAATACTCCAAATGCACAAATTAGGAAAAGAGAACCTAAACTTCATGCTGCAAAACGTGGGATTTCTTTTCAAAAAGAAAATCATACCCTCTGAAATTATTCTCCTTGCTGGAAGTAGATGTATCTATACTGGACAGCAAGAGAGACAAGCTTCTTCTATACAGCCAAGAGCTACAACACATAAGCAAGATTCCTACCTCATTCTTCTGCTGAATTTCTAAAACTGGCTAAATATGGAAAATGAAGAGTAAAATATTTTGTCAAAGAAAAAGATAATCTAATACAAGGATGCAGTACAGAACCCTACTCCCACAGATCAGAAGAGAACCTGAAAGCCAGAGAAATTGTTTACAATATTCTCTGTTTTAGACACTTTGCAAGCTTTGGAAACCCCCCAGAATACTGTTATTTTTGCACAAACACCATATGGCTAAGAAGATATCACTATCTCTGTTTTCCTGGACTACAGCTGTCATTTCAGGCAACAGGACCATGATCTGATAAAACAGATCACAACATTCAGAAAACCAAGAGGGGACAGAGGTGGTTTTCAAGCCACAGAACAGTGGCTGGGAGAATTATCTTCTTTTAGTTGGTAGCAGCCCTGACCCCTAAGGCAACCTCTTCTGTACATAAAGAAGACAAATTTGAAAGCAGATCCACCTGGAAAAAGAATAGGGTGTTTTCTGCTTCTGGAAAGATAAATCTGTTACATAACTTTTAAAGCATATTCATCCTTCCACAGGCAATGGGCCCACAGTGATAATTATCTGTGTGGTGGATTCTTGGTCTTTAAGCTTCACTGCTCCTGATGTGTCATTTTTGCATTACTTACCTGTACTTTCACAGTTCCCTACACGTCAGCGCCAGCTGCTTTTCCTTCTGATGGAACCTGGTTCTTTTATGTTACTTTTTAAAATGGGATAAGACATATCACTATTTGATTCAGACTTAACACTATGTCTGAAGAACTCTTAAGAGCTTAAAAAGAACTGCAAAAGAATAGGCACTACTGGAAAAGCCAGCTTGAACAAAAGTTGTGCACACAGACAAGCTGCAACATACAAGGAGGAAGAAAAAGGTATTTGAAAATAATAAGGATGAGAAAGGTCTTACATGGAATCTGAGAATTACTCATGATCTATTCCTTTCTCTTCCCTGCTCCCTCTCACAAAGGCAAAGCCAAGAGCAAAGGAGATTCATCCAAGTTCAAAGAGTCCCCATTTGATTTAAAGTTTCTGGTATATAGCCAATCCAGCAAGATTTAGGGATACAACTGGGTTGCATCTTTACAATAGTTGCGAGCGCTACCCAGTCCATACAGCACACACACATATTGCCACTCAACAGCCCTCTTTTCTGAGACACTTCCACAAGCTCTTTTCATTTGGGTAAGAAAGGAAGGGAATTTAATTTGTACTTGAAAGAGATAAAAATTTTTAACAGTGTTTCTGGAATGGACTCTCAATCCTAGAAGTCATGAAACAAAGCTCAGAAGCCAAGAACCAGATCCAATTGGCCTTAGAGCACCTGTGAACTCTAATCATGTGAACCCTAATAACCCCTGAATGTATGAGGCTAAGCAGCAGTAGAGGTACATCATTACATCATCTGAGCTGTTTTAATTCAGGCCCGACACGCAGAGCACAAACCCAGAGGAGGACTCTGCACCTCCCAGGGCAGGAGTGGTGCCTGTGCAGCTGCACCTGCACACACAGGCAGCTACAGCTGGCCTGCTGCCCACTGCACCTGTGGGAACACAAGGCCTTAGATAAATTGCTCTCAGACTTGGCTGTTAAGCACCACATCACTCAGACAGGGCAAGGGGAACCACCTGGAGATCCCCAAGCTGCTGGCAGGGGCAGCAAGAGCTGGTTTGAATGTACATACACATGGCAGGCAAAAATCTGAATTCCTTCCTGCTTCTGAAAAAAATCTAGATCAGGACGTTCTCCTTTCCCAATGACAGCACAGCTGCCAGCAGGACATCTACTGATCTGCTTGTTTATTTGCATGCTGTGCTTGCTTACTGTCTCTGGGCATAAATATCCAATTTTATCCACTTATTTGAGTTTACTTTGTGTCTGGATGCACAAGACACCTCACTCACTGTACAGTATGCCTCTGAGGCTGTCATCCCTCAGAAGACTAAAGGCCTAAAGACAAACTAATAAAACAGTTTTATTGCATCTTTCCACATGTATTTTACAAGTGGTCAACTTGTCTAATAAAATCACACACTAACTGACTCAGGTCTCCATCTTTCTGCAGATCTCTGAATCACTGTCCTCTGTACTTGGGATTGTCCAGGAGGAACCACACACACAGACTGCAGACACAGAAGAGCTGAACATTGATTCTCAGTCCAAAAGGCTACCCAGCATGTAACCTGCAATTATAGCTTTCTTTTCCTGTATCTCTGTCAGCTTCCCTATCTGTACAGTCAGACTAGTGATGTTTGAGGAGTGCTTTAAACACTAAGGATGAGAACCACCACGAAATCCAAGTATTATACATCTTTGCACACGCTGTGCTTCAGTATGGTGAGCTGTGATCCAGCATTTGAATCACTGACCTCCAAGGCTGCATTTGTAACTCCAGTCAGAGAAGACAAACTGTCCCCCAGACACAATTTGCCCAATACTCACACTACAGAAAAAGAAAATTACAATAAAAAACCAATGGAACAAGTACTGCAAAATTACCAATTTAATTCATAATACAATAACCAGATTATAACAGGATTCAATAGGTAATTTCCTTACTGCAGAACTTCCAGAAGGTAACCCTACTATTACCCTCCTTTAATCCCAGAAAAGGGATAAAAGCTTTCAACCTTTACCAAATTCCTTGCTTCAAACTGCTAAGAGCAAAGACCTTTTAAGAGTCCATACCCATCAGTGCCTTTGAACTGTAGGGCAAAATCCAGCATTTGTAAGCCTGAACATTCATTACTGATTACAAAATTACCTGGAAATCTCACAGAGGCAAGAGCCAAGCTAGCCAAAGGCAAAGCTCTGGCTGAACAGCCCCGTGCTACTTTAAGCACACATGACAGTAACGGAAGTGATGCGAAGGATGTATCAAACCACAGCAGGAGCTATCGGCTTGAGTTTTGCATCACCAGCACCAGCTAGAGAGGAAACCGAAAAGCCCAGCTGAACCTCAGCTGAAGTGCAGCACCAGGCCTCCGCTAACACCATTACTCAGCTGCCTGCAACACCTCAACCAGGGGAGCCCTCCACGCAAAGCCACTGCTGTTCTCCCCACGGTACGCTGCTGTTTTCCCACAGGTTTTGTACCCTCGCGTTCCCTTTCCCTCCTTTCCTCGCCGCAGGTCCGTTCCGGGACCCACTCGCCCGTCGGGGGTGCCGCTTCCGGGGCTCCGAGCATCCCGAGCCCACCTCCCGGTGCGGCCCAACGCGCGGGGAACAGCGAACCCTCCAGCACTCCGCGGTCCCCAGGGTCCCCGGGGACGGCGCCGGGCCCCACCGGCGTCCAGCCTCACGCTCAGGTCCGGCAGGGCAGGGCAGCACCAGCCCCGCGATCCCCGCTCGCCAGCGGAAGCCCCGCACGGTGCGCCGGGCCGGGGACCCGGCGGAAGGGCATCAGCGAGCGGCGGGGGACGCGGGGCTGCCGTGGCAACGCGAGCACCGCCGCCCCCGGGGATGGAGGCGGTGGGAGACGGGGGCGCTCGGGGAGTCCCGCTGACCGGGTGGGAGCGATGGGGGGCAGCGCGGTTCGGGCGCTCACCGGGAGGTGCGGGCTGCGCGTCCGGCGGCGCTGCGCGTCCTGCGGCGGCGACACCGGGCTGGGCTGCG